>OU426856.1:1027500-1218547 GCA_911387685.1 Dolichovespula media | reverse complement strand
GAAAGAGAGAGGAGAGAGCCTTCGCGTGCAGATCGTGTGTGGGTAGGAGGAAGAAAGAGTAAAGAGGGAGGAAAAGTAGCAATATACGTGCATCCGTGCATACATGTGTATATGTAGTGTCTACCTCCCACCAGACTGCACGTATCGCAAAGTCAAGAACTTGGCATAGCGACCGAAGTACCGGGGTGTAGCCGATGCAATAATAATGTTACATGTGTAAGCATTTTCACCGAATAACGGGTAAAGTTTTTTTGAAAATATTTCCCTCTCGTCGAATCGTCGATTCCAACCAGTTCAACGGGCTTTCATAATGACGATTAATATTATATCGTGAAAGTATTATGTTGGGGAATAAGTTCTTAGCGTTTTTAAATAAGTCTTTGATAAAAACCATATGAACTTATTACCCGAACCTAATAGAAACCACAATGGAATATAAATTTTTGGATTTTATGATTGGGGGGGGGGGAAATTAATCGTATTCTTTTTTTTTTTTTTTTAAAATAAAAATCGTTTTCACACGATACACGTTTATACTCGCTGTATATCCATGAGAAATATTTTTGTGTAAGAATGTAATATGACAATGACCATAGGTATTGTAAAACAATGATATTCCGTTCGATTTGCTATATGGATATCGTGTCTAGATCACAATGTTGCAGGGAATAACAAAAGCTCGATCAAACACATCTACCGATAATTGTAAAATATATTTGTCGATATTTTAATCCGTTATAACGTTTATTACATAGTTTCATCGGAGTAATTAATACGACGTTACCAATCAACAGTGAAAAACCCCTCGAGCTGTGGATCACCGCGTAATAGATATGCCATAACGAGATAACATCACGTATTGGTTGCAACATACAATGCATTATATAAACACGTTTTCGGGTCGATATATATACTTTTGTATTATATTGTATCATTAACGACATGAGGGGAGAAAGGAGAGAAAATAAAGAAAACTCCAGTGTTTTTTTTTTTTTTTTCTTGATCAAGCTGATCTGTCGAGAAAACTGAAGTAACGCGTGAGAAACATTAGTGGGAGGTTTGGGAGGGTAAAAGGGGGAGCATAGAAAAAGATAAGCGCAACCGACTGGGTGGCGCGAAGACACATCAGACAAGTTTTTCGCACGACGAAACGTCGTACTCGCTTCTTTCTTCGTGGGAAGAAGCCACAACCGAACAACCAGCCAGCCAGTTAGCCCTCTTTCTCTCCTTTCTCTTCTCTCCCCCTCCCCCCCCTCTCTCTCTCTCTCCGACTGAGAGAACGTCGATGAAACAACGTGCGCCATTCGTTCTCGCTCGAAGAAATAACGGGAAGAAAATTCGCGTTCGAGAGTACGGATATTCCGTTAAAGAGAGAGATCTCTCTACATATTTATAGTTTCAAATTGTTCGTCTCTTTCTTATTTCAATAAACGATTTTCAAATTTTTCCCGATCAATATTTCTCGATTTAATTTTGTACATGCAGAAATATCAAAATTGTTTGGATAGTAACATCAATACGTTAAGATATCTTTATAATAAGGATTTCTTTGTCATAATAGAAAGATTTGATTTCCCAGGGGTTATGTGAAATTGAAGGCATCGATTTGAAGAAGATCGCAGAAGATCACGAGAACGTGGATCCAAGGTGCATCGTAGAGCGGCATCTATTATTAGAATGAAGATTCCCGAGACGCGAGCAACGTGTGATGCTTCATAAATATAAATTCGGCTGCATAATCGATGAAAGGGAATATGACATCGAGCACGCATGAGACAATCCGAATGAATCGACCAACAAACACAGCCTGATTGAATTTCATAAACGTGAAGCAGCCTTTCCTAGAGTGAACAATGAAATCGTAAAGTAAAGGAGGAGGAGTAAGAGGAGGGAAAGATAGAGATAGAGATAGAGATAGAGATAGAGAGAAAGGGAGAAAGAGAGAGCTGGATATAAGCCGATAAATCAAGAGAAGAATCAAGGTTCTAAGCGTAAACTTTAAACGTGACCAACCGTCGCGGTTTCTGAAATGTCAAATTGACGCGGTTGACTCGAACAACGAAGAATTTCTTGCCTCGAGAGAAAAGATCGATGACCTCGATGGTAGTTGTCTCTCTTTTCTCTATATTCATCTTCAAATAACAAGTTAATCCTTTAGAAAACTTGATGATTAGCTACCCTTGTCCTTTGTATTATTCTAACGAGATGTTTGAATTGAACACGGAAAGAAGGTAAATATTGTATTTGAAATCTTCTCGATTACAATCGACTTGATAAACGAAAATTTGTCCGGTTTATTTTTTAATTCGAAAAACGTAACGATGGTTATATAGTTTGTTTTTGTCATAGATTAATTGATCATCAATCGACTTGGAGTTCTCGAACTTTGTAGGAAAAGGAGAGCCATTTTCGCGCCCCAATAAACTTAGCGCCTAGATGAAGGTTTATCCCGAAGGGCGAAACGACGAGCCCTTTAACGAGACGAGGAGAGAGACAGAGAGAGAGAGAGAGAGAGAGAGAGAAATAAAGAAAGATAGAGAGAGAGAGAGAGAGAGAGAAATAAAGAGAGATAGAGAGGAGAGAATGACGTGGAACGGGATAAGGTCGTATCCTGGCCTCACGGCCCGTTAGTCCGACTAACGACATTCAAATTCCATTAGGGTACCACGATGTGCGCCTGACAACTTTCCGATTACACAGATACTCCCTTTCTCTCTTCTGTCGTTTTCTCGTGAGAGAGAAATAAATTCGAGGACGAGAAACAGAAGCGGTGAGAAAGAAACGGCTCTCTTCTCGGCACCCAAGATGAGATGCGTCAAGAACAAACAGCTCGACGCACTCATTGTTTCTCTCTCTCTCTCTCTCTCTCTCTCTCTCTCTCTCTCATTTAAAATCTTTGATAGATACTTTGGTTAAAATCTTTGACAAAGATGAAATAAGAAAGAGAAATGGAGAAATTGTTTCGATCAAAATTATTTTCCCCATTGAGGTTCGTACTCCATAAATTTTCTTTGTTAAAGTATAATTAAAGTACCGAAAACGATTATAATTTTTCGATTATAATCTCCCATAACGGGATATCGATTCTACAACACAATGCTCATAAAAACTTTTTGACCCCCCCCCCCAAGCTATAGTCGGCTTGGATGGAATCTTTCACCTCTCCCCCTCTTAGAAGTAGACGTGACTTCGAAACTTCGAAGACGTTGCTTGTTGTGTTACCCTTCCAAATAATGCAAATGTATCCGCATCCAGACCCGATGGAGACTGAATGAAAGAAGAGTCAAGCGATTAATAAGTGACGAGATAAATGTGTCAATTTCAAAGACGACAAAGTGAGATTTGCTCCGACGAAATAAAAAATTATCTTGTTAAGATAATACTGAATTATACGTATTCTTCGAAAGAATAAAAAAGGAAGAGAAAATAAAAAAAAAAAAAAAAATTAAAATTAAAATTAAAATTAAAATTAAAAAAAAAAAAAGGCTCATGCGCGTTAATTGAGAACTTATATCGAATTCGTGAAGTAATTTGCTTTGTGCACGCTATCGCGAAATAAAAATTGAAGTACACATAACGGTCGAGCCTTTTTAATAAGACACAACGACGTTCGGGGATTTTTGTTAATGAAAGAGATAAGACATAAAAGTTCGACTTTTTCTCTCTTTCTCTTTCTCGCTCGCACGCATTTACGATACAACCTATATTACCGGTACAACTGACTCTCTCGAAATCTTATCTTCAGCTGGTACTTCAAGAAACTCGACTCTTACGTATCACACACTCTACACACGGGCGCGCGGCGCGCTCGCACGTACATCTCCGATCGACTAAGGGGAAAATGTATTTGCATATAAATATAAGTAAAAAGTGTATTTGCATTTAAATGCCCCGATGCGAAGGGTCTCCGTGGTCCTCGACGAGCATCGACAACGTCCTCTCGGATCGAAAAGTTCGTCGAATAAAAGTAGTCGAAAGAGATCGCGAAGTCGTTGATGTAGGAAGGTAATAAAGACCATCGGAGGGAGGAAATTAAGAGGAGGAGGGGGAGGAGGAGGAGGAGGAGGAAAGAAAAAAGTGGTACGAGAGAGCTTTGCGAAATTAGCTATAAAATGTCGAACCCCCTTCGATTGGTTCCATTTATCCCCATAAAAAGAGAAAGAAAAAGCCTTTAAAGATCGGAGCAGTACGAAAAAAGTGAAAATAAAATATTCCGATATTTCTGTGAGTGTAATACGTGCGAGAAAGAGAGCAGCATCATCAAAGGTCTTCGCTTCAAAGGGAACGAAGCATTTTTAATACTCTCGATCCCTTCGTGCGAACCTTGCCCTGTGACAAAATTACATAGAGATAATACATAATAATATATTAAAATGTAAAGGTGAGTTTAACAACTTCGATTGAAGTACTTTAAAATACTAACTGTTTTCTTAAATGATCGTTGAAGGAAAGAGAAAATTAAATGAGAGAAATGAAGAAGATCCGGAGAGTTTGGTCTTTTGCACATCAAGTCGTGAGAAGCACGATAAAGTTTCAATTAACCGCTCGCCTTAAAGATGCAACTTCGAGAATGCCTATGGAGTGTATGAAACTGTATTATATGCGAGCGTGCATCTATGTAATATATATGTGAGAAAGTGGATGAGAGAGAGAGAGAGAGAGAGAGAGAGAGAGAGAGAGAGAGAGTATACTGTTGTGGATCGCGTAAATCGCATCTCGTAGTACATGCGGAGTAATTAGACCGCCGTTGGGATCGGTTCGGCTAGCATTTACGAGAGCGAGGATCTCCCTTGGTTAAATGGAAATCGATGGCCACTCAAGGATTTCCTGTAAATTAAACCACGACGTGTGTTTCTGGCGTGAAAGCTATTAACGGTACGAAAATCATTCTTCGGTGTTACCCCATTAGAACATTGTTTCTCTTCGTCTATTTTCAAAACAAAATATATACAGGCTTCCTTACTCTTAATTATTATTCGTGTTAACGATGCTGATCTGACGTGTTCTTTTTCTTTTTTTATTATTATTATTATTATTATTATTATTATTATTATTATTATTATTATTATTATTATTAAATAATTAAATCAGGTCTTACGATTAAATCGTTAAAGCTGAAAAATATAATTATGATATCAAATAGTTATATAGGATCTTTTCACGTAATATATGTACATCAGATATGAAAAATCGTTATCATCATCAGGTACATACATATACGATTACAAAATAAAATATCGTGATTCAATACTAAGAATATCGAGATAGTTTGTCGTTTATAAATATCTGGCTTACTCGGCTAAACGATAAATAGGAATTTTGCATAAACTACTTTTATCGACTTTATGCTTAAAGAATCACGCGGGAGTGATAGCAAGAAGTACGTAAGATGCATGGTTAACGCAAACTCGTTCGATCTTTTTCGCTCTTTCATAAATAAACTATCTCTCTCTCTCTCTCTCTCTCTCTCTCTCTCTCTCTCTCTCTCTCTCTCTCTATCTATCTCCCTCTCCCCCTCTCTCTAACTGTCTCTAATTCCCATCACATCTCGTTCCTACTTGGTTTCTAGAGTATGAGCAGACCTCCAAACAACTTATATAAGCTCCCCACTGGTTTGCTTTGCTACCTTGAAGTCGGTCGTTGCCGCTGTCTCTTGCAACTGCACTGGCGTATACATCGAAAGATTTTCTAACTGACGGCCGTCGATTTCTTTCTTTCTCTCTCTCTCTCTCTCTCCCCCTCTCCCGTCTTTACTCTTTTCCAACAATTAGCATCGCCATCGACTGACCTAGACAAACGCGATTAGACTCATGCTCGCTTTTACGCTAGTTTCTATCGTCATTACGATAAATATAAATCTTTCTACTTCGTTTTTGTTATTATCGTTAAGGGATTTTTTTTTTTTTTTATCTGAAAGAACCAATGACAAAGTGAACATTTTTAATTGGAAGCTTTCGAAATATCCAGAATGCACGTTATAATCCGTTCGTCAACCTTCAAAGCGATTATAAAACAGCAAATTAATCAAAGCGAATTAATCACGCATTCCCGTGGTAGACGGCAAACGATGCTTGTCTCTCAAATATTTAACTAGACAATGCGATGATGGCAATGGTTCGCATTGAAAATACGATTACTTCGGTGGTTAATCAAAGCTAATTCTCACGAACACGATTCGTGTAAATTGTTTCCCCGAAATCTCGATTCGGAGAGAGACTCCGAACGATCTAATTTCGTGGCGACGTGACCAGAGGCACCCTATCTTTATCCCTTTCTCTCTCTCTCTCTCTCTCTCTCTCGCTCGCTCTCGCTCACGTGTCCACCACCCTCTGAGCTCGCGTGCTTCGATCGATTCTAACGCGAGAGGCTTACGACGGACGATCACCCTCATATAAATCACGGCTTCTTCGTCCCCAACGGGGTGTTAAGGACGACGAGAACGGCATTTTCGATAAAAGTCGGCACGCTGTGCGATAAAATCCGCTTTAACTCAGCTCCTACCTACACCTACGCTAAAAACGAAGACATCTACGACAGTGAGCACAAAGAAAGGCATCTGCCACCATCTGTAAAAGTAGGAAAGTACTTTTCTTTCTCTTCCTCTTTTTTACTTGACACGCTCGTCGTAGTGTAGAAGGGATTCCGAAAAAAGAAATGCCACTCCGGGTATTCTTATTTACCTGCAACAGAAAAAAAAAAGATCGATCAGGGGAAAGTTGTTAGTTAATTGATCAAAATTTATGTTAATCTGATATAACTGACGATTATTATACAGTGCTTTCGTTAGACATACATTCTTTTTCTAATATTTATTTATTTTCTTCTTACATAGATATATATTCAAGATCGATGTAACACACGCGTGTATTGTAAGGACTTCATAGAAAGCAGTACAGGGAATAAAGAAATTCTAAGGTTTGTATACAAAAGAGAGAGCGAGAGAGAGAGAGAGAGAGAGAGAGAAGAGAGAAGAGAGAGAGAGAGATAGAGGAGAGAGATAGAGCATTTCGCAGGAGCCCAAGATATATCGTCCGTGAAGCGCCTACAAGAAAAGGCCGTGAAGTAAAGTGCGCGTGACCCGCTGCGCATATTATACAATATTCCTCTATAAACGTGTGCCTACGTACATGTAGTATCTACGTGCACACATACGACATTATATGGCCTGGACCCGACGTTGATTTACTTTTCACGCTCGACTAAACGTCATAAAGCGCAATAATAAAACGCGTGACACGTCTACGGTGCGCAGCGTAAACGATAACACCTTCGCTCGTATCTTATGGGAAATGCTAATAATAATGTTACTAAAAAAAAAAAAATAAAAAATAAAATAATATAAAAATAAAAAACCGAAGAAAAGGTCGCGCAGGAAAAGTAAAAACGGGGAATAACATTCAGGAGCTGTGGATAAATATACTTAGAGAGAGATAAATCACATGAATGGAATTTTTAAATTTTACAATTGCACGAATTTGACATGTTAAATGCTATGAAGGAAGGGGGTTATATAACAGGTATTCAATTGCATAAATTTCATTTCAAGCATCTTTAAGGCTTCTTTACGTATGACGTTTAAAAGATTCAAAGTATACTTTCTAATAGGAGCAATGTCTAATATGAGACTTATGACGAGTACTTATTTATATCTTTCGAAATCTAATGCTTTAAAAAATTATAAATATTAATAGGCGAGTATATCGATTTGTGTTGAAATAATTTAGCGATCGACATATTAATAAGAAGTGTAATAAAATTTACAAAATTCACAATAAAGTTTGCAATGCGAAATTAAGAAAAAAAGAATCTAGACACAAGATTGATATTGTCGAACGTCTACGCTTATGAATTTCAGTTTTTCTCAAGAAATTGTGTCTCAGTCATACGTACATTACGAAACATTCTGTATATAAAAATAAAAGATAAAAAGAAATCGAAGACCTCTTCATCGATTGCAATAAAGCCTAGGATGACGAGAGTAAATCATAATTTCGTTATTAGGAAGTACGTTTCGTACGTGTAGGAGCGCTAGAATAAGGGGAAATGTGTAATATGCCTATGTGAGAAAGAGAGAGTGAAGGATAGAGAGTGTGAGGGAGAGAGAAAGATGGAGAACATTCCAGTGATTTTAGCGGCGTAACGAAAAGGCAACCCGGTAAAGGATTTACAGTCAATATCTTGCCGGCGTCTACGCGTTTTGCGAGCGTTCGTAAGTTTAATGACCTCAACCGTAATAATTTTCGTGCCAAGAAATGGCTAAAGTGTGTGTGTGCGCGCGCGCGCACGCACACACACACACACACACACACGTTGATAATCGTCGAACAGATCACGAGTTCCTCGTACGCCTTTCTCTCTCTCTCTCTCCCCCCTCTCTCTCTCTCTCTCTCCCCCTCTCTCTCTCTCTCTCCCTCGCTCTCATTTCGTATATCGTTTCGTATATTCGTTTGAGCTCGTAACGTGACAGAATCAAGCGCCGTGTGTACCTTTGATATTCAAAAGAAGAGGCGGCGAGATAAACGAAAGGCTATTAAGAGAAGTTCATCGTTTTTATTTCATTCTTGCGATATCTCTTCCTTCTGTATATTACAAAGCTGCCGACATTTGAAGAAAAAATAGAAGCCAGACGTTAAAATCCCGTTTCTTCCTCTTTTTCAACGTACACGATGATGCACGCGCACATAAAAATTTACGAAACTTCGACGCCAGCGCAAAGATTACGCGAACATTTCGACAACTCGATCGAACATATTTTTTTTTTTCGATCGCTAAGAGAGCTGCGAAAACTTTCGAGAAATTTTCTCTATCGTATGGTTTAATAATACCATCATAAATTCATGAATAAAATTGATATCGTGTTTTTCGACAAATTAAAATTAAAGCAATTTATATTTGAAGAAAATCACCACCACGAAATGTAATGTCATTTCTTTTTTTGCGCGCGTGATCGGGCGTGAAAATGAAACGAGTAAAGCGCGCCTATCCTACCCCATCTCCTCCCCTGTCATATCTTTCGTATTTATCGGTCGGCGGAGATCGATTTTCTTTATCATTGATTTGATTCTTTGATTTAAAGATCAAATTTAGATTAAATTTTCTTGATCCTTTATTTAATTCTTTGCTATCTCCGCGTATTCCAATTTGTTATTTTTATTACAGAAATCACAAATTTTGTGAAAAATTTGTCCATAATTAATATTTCTCCTTCGATTTATTAATCTCGTAATATCATGCAAGAACAATAAGATCGAAAGGAATTTAAAAATGGGAGATAGCGAAAAAGAGAAAGCAACAAAGAACGAGAGAGAGAGGCATGTTTGAATTGTCATAAAATTGTCGAGGAGTGTCGAGCAAGATTAACATGATCGATCGATCAAGCGAAACGATTTCTCCTAGTATTGAAATCCATTGTGTCATAGGTACAACGACCCTCCTCCTCTTCCTTCCTCCCCCTCTCCATTTCTCTCTATATACATATATCTCTCTTTCTTTCTCTTTAATGTAGACCCTTTTTAAACCTACACCTGTTCATAGTGTAACGATATTACCCTTCTTGGCGTATCCCTCGGCCAAAAAAAACGATCTTCCGGGCCAGCAATTTTGTTGATCGTACATCCGACCTATACGGGAACTGCAACGAATTACCTAATTATAGCCTTCTCTTTGGTATATTACAAACGATCCTCAGCTGATTCGAAGTCGATGACTCACCGTTGAATTCTTAATAATAATATATACTCTTCATTTTTTGGGCTTTAAATTTTATTACTAATTGACTGAAGATAAAAATTAAGTTTATTTTATTTCGAAACTATTTTGTTCTATTCTACCAATCATTCGTTTATGAAAACATCACGTAGATTAATTGACGATGATTCATCATTGCCAATAATATTCTCTATCACTTTCGTGGCTTGGTAACAAAAAAAAAAAAAAAAAAAAAAAAAGGGAAAACGAAAGAAGAAAAAAGATGGACAAAATTGCAGATCGTAGCAGAATGTGGATGCGGTTTGTGAGGTCGACGGAAGTGCGGACCGCCGGAAGACTTTGCAGGAGAAGGGAAATAGAGAAAGGATGGGAAGAAGAAGCAGCAAGCTGCGGAAATGGAGGATCCGGAATGAAAGAGGGGTGTGGCGAGTGACAGAACGAGGAGCGAGAAAATGGCCCGAATCGAGAGGGTCTGTAACAAGAGAAAGAAAGAGAGAGAGAAGCAGCTGCTCGAGTATTTCGCGAATTTTGCTTCGAGGCATTAAACGAGACCCTTTGCACTCTACTACCACCCATCACCTATCACCCTTCGGCGTCTTCCTTTTTCTTGTTTCCTCTCTGATGCCTCGAAAGGTTGGAAAGTGAGAGAGAGAGAGAGAGAGAGAGAGAGAGAGAGAGAGAGAGAGAGAGAGAGAGAGAGAGAGAGAGGTGGTTAAAAACGCGAGAACCTTTTTGCTCTTGGCTAAACTCGATTTTACTTTTCTTCTCTTGATGGCTCTTAATGCATAAAAAAAAAAGGATAACTCTTTCAAAGATTTCGGAATAATCTTTCTTTCTACTTTCTATAAGGAGAATCCTCGAAAATCGATCTTCCTTCGATGTCGAAAAAAAAAATAACATTGCTATTGGAATCAGTAGAAAGTTTGATCTTGTACGAACATAAGAGAAGAGGGAGAGTAGCATAGTGAAGTGCTGAATGGTTGCCATTTTCGTCGACAAGGGAGCCCTCTATTATCTTCTCTCTTCGTTGCTTTGCGTCATTCATTACTAAACTTTTATTTAAACAGTCTGCTCGTGTGTCGAGACTCTCAGTAAAATGATCGATTAACAGGGCAGGAAACTGAAAGGTTCGTCGAATATAAAAAAAAATTCACTGATGTTTTTGTGTATACAAGAAGACCTCAAAGTCGCGATCGTCGAATTTCTTTTTCAAAAGTCGATAACTCTATAAACGCATCCATCAAAATGCTTTTCGGAAAGATCGGGTGTAACGCTAATCGTCGTAACGATAAGTAACGATCTCGAAATCCTTCGTTGAGAGGAAAAGCGTGTCAGGATTGAAACAACATAGAAAAACGAGGAATGTGCGAAAAAGCTTTATATGCTTGTCCTTTTAAAGCTTCGCGAGAGTTCTAACGGGCAAACCGATAAAGAGAAAATCTGCTGTCTCCCAGAGCGAAACCAAGAAAACTTTCTATCATCTTTTTCCCTTCTAATCCTACAACATGACCCTCGTAAACCGACTTCGAGAAACGAACTTTCTCGTTAATCGAATATCCGTGCTAATCTATTGACTGCACCGAGATGATAAGACAAAGGAGGAACAAAAGAAGAAACGTTATCGAGATACCCACTTAAAAGAACAAAGCAAAGTAGACGAAACGATTTACGATGAGTAAGAAAATACTATTACTTTTCTCTCACCCCTCGAGAAGTTTCCTGCTAGCCGACCGGGGGCACCAACCGGATCTGAACATTTTTCCTGTACATTAATCACAGAGATATGACGACGACGACGACGACACAACAATGACTCGGCTTTAATTAAACGAATAGAAAAAAGAGGGCAAGAAAAGGAAAAGGTGATTACAGGTGTTGAACGTCCGGTCAATATTTGATTATTACATAGAGAGATCAAATATACCGTTTTTTCTACCCAAGATTCAAAAGGGGTTTGTTTTCTCGCAGGCATAAGCAAACAGTCAATCCCGCAAACCTCATTCACTTTGTTCAAATTTTTGAGAGAATGGTTTAGAAGGACAGGGTAGGTAAGAAATAGGATACAGTCATCGATAGGACTATTCTTCCTACCGAGGGACAGCACTGAGGGGACGCACATCGGGCAACGGGGAAGGATTATGAGCGATGAAATAGCGTATTAAGGGTCTCGTATACCCTCCCATTCGTGAGTCGCGCACCTGCCACTCGTTCCGGCTCAATTCGGGACTCTTTCGGGATTTCACGAGAATGAGATTCTCTCTCTCTCTCTCTCTCTCTCTCTCCTCTATCTTTTCTTTCTTTCTTTCTTTCTTATAACACAGGCACACGATCCTTCGGTCACGAATTTCATCTCTTCGAAAAGTAGACAAGCGTATCCGATAGCCGCTTATTGGATTTGCCAAAGAGGCATTTCCCTCTCACCCCTCTCACTCCTACCACCTACTACCCTTACACTTTGGTATAAGGGAAGATTCTTCTCATTAAAGAGATTACCGGAAACTCGAATAGTGAGACAAGATGAATTTCTCCAGAAATTGATATCTATGTATGTACCTACACACAAACGACAACACACAACCACGCTTCTTTACGAATTACTTTACCGGAAGATAAATCGTCTCGTCTTGATGGCCAACGTCGTAGTACCAGCTCAATGACTGATTAAGCCAGGATCACTAATTGTGAAAGGCCCAAGGGATATTTTCTTGAAGAAAGTAACGGTGTAGGTTGATTTCTAAACCTCTACAGGTTTACTTATTAGTATTAAAAAATAAAAAAAAAAATCCTTGGTAAGACATAATCATCGATGAAGTAACAAAAAATAGTCACGGTGTTTTACGATGGGACGAGGGAACGGACGACCTGGAACGATTCGCTCTTTTCTTTCGCACAAAAGGCAAAGCTGACCGACTACTACTACTACCAACAAGGAGAGCTCACGATCGAAAAGGTAAAACTTTAACGTACCCGAAGGAGGCATCGTCAATTTGAAAACCGGTTGTTCTCGCTCGGCAAACGACATACGTGAAACTAACAAAACATTTCTCGCAACCAATTGACACCGCTCGTAAATTCCCGCATATCTAAATCCGAGACTTTTATCGTACGATCAACAAAAAAAAAAAAAAAAAGGAAAAAAATCTGGGAGACCTGTTTGAAAAACCTATTCGTATAACAATTTTAATTGAAAAAATGTATTTTAAAAATCTATTTTCGGAGAATCCATCCGTATAAGTGTGCGCGTGTGCCATGTACATAGTTAACTATGTACAAGAGAGTGAAATGGGTCGGCGGTAGAAAAAAATAAAAGAAGCGTGGAGTAAAACGAGATTCCTTATCGAGTCATCTATGAATAACTGGTTGGATCAAAGTGGTTGATCCGAGATGGGGGAGAGGAAAAGAGAGAAGGAGAGATATAGAGAAAAATTAACATTTTTTAAACAAATCGCCTTGGCGGAAAATTTCTTTCGAGGTTGATGATACTTTTTAGTATGCTCTTTAAACGGAAATTCGTGAATAGCGAGGAAAACGGCATGCAGATATTAAATAATATCGATTCACTGAATCTGAATGAATTTCATCACCCGTTACGAACGTTTAACTGGTACATCATTTCTTAAAACAATAAAAGTAAAACAAAATGAATACATCATTTCAAATAATTTTAATAGTACTTCGATTTTGTATAATTCTTAAAGAAAAAGATTTATTGATATGAAGGAAGCCTCTAATTTTCTCTGACCTCGAATACATACGCATATGTATAAGTCCAAATACATTTTCAGCATCGTGTAATTAGAGATTGAACAAAGAAAAAAATAGAAAAAAGAAAGAAAATAAAAGAAAAAAGGAACTAATTTCCGGCGGCCTATCCTTTTGGAATCAACCCTGCCATACCAACCAATTCGCGATGTGTTTTTATGAGACACCCTAACGGCAGGAGGAGAAGATCAAGGAAAGTATCAAAAGTGAGACAGAAAGATAAAAGGGGATGGAGGGGCGAGAAAAGGAGAACGAAGAGAAGACGATAGGGAAAAGGGGAGGGAAGGAAAAGGGAACGCGGCTAAATCAGTGCACGACATCGTGTGCTGACGTATTCACGAACGTTTCCGACGTGACTTGCACGGATGAGAAATTGCCTGAAAGCTCACGTCGCACGCTCCTTCAGCGCAGAAAATCCGGAGCAGTGCCATCGCAATCACCACCACCATACTTACTATTACACCACCAGGCAACAGTCCTCCTACGAAAGATCCCTTTGAACCTGTCGATCCTGTGAAAAAGAGAGAGAGAGAGAGAGAGAGAGAGAGAGAGAGAGAGGGTAGGGAAGGGGGAGTGAACAGCTTCTATGGTTACAGCTCTCAGCTTCTTTTCCATCTTTCCCTCTTTCATCGATAACTCCACCCATCGTCACTCTTTAGCTTTAGCTCTCTCTCTCTCTCTCTCTCTCTCTCTCTCTCTCTCTCTCTCTCTTTCTCTTTCTCTCTCTCTAAAGTAGGCACATCGAAAACGTGGAATCGTCCCACATTCGCACGAAATCAAACGATCGTTTCCGTTCTAGCAGGGTGTGAAGAGAGAGAGAGAGAGAGAGAGAGAGAGAGAGAGAAAGAGAAAGAGAGAGAGAGAGAAGGAACCCTTGTAACTCTTGTCGTCAAATCGAATTCATCGTGGCACATTAAGGCAACCATCCGATCGTTATGGTCCTGATGATGGCCGTTCGTGTTCTCCGTTGTCATTCATTTTTGACAGTGTCCTGTATGTGAGAAAGAGAAAGGAAGAGGGAAATGGAACGACAGAAGGATGGCAGGCCCTCGTCAAACGACAATGCTTCTAAAGAGCGTGAAAAGGGGGTAAAAGAGAGAGAGAGAGAGAGAGATCGGAGGTGAGAAGGTGATGGGAATGTCGAGAAGGCAATGCCAGGACGCGTTCGTCGGTTACCGGTTACCGATCAACAATGAAAAGGAAGAATATATCGTGAGCGAGGGCGTAACAAGACTTGGAGGTGGTGGTGGTGGTGGTGGTGGATGATTGCGAGACAGGACGGGGAGACGAACGAACAACGAGAAGCCATCGTCGTTTCTACGAGAAACGCTTTTCCGAGGGGTCGCGAAAATCTACGGTCTCGATAGAAAATTAATCGCGATTGTGTCGGCCTTTGGAGGGTTCCTCCTCTCATGTCCCTCCTTCGTTTCTTTCTTTTGCTTTTATGCCCTTTCTTTCTTTCTTTCTTTCTTTCTTTCTTTCTTTTTCCTTTACTTTAAGTTTCTCTCTTTTTCTCTGTCGTAAGAGAACGAAAACCGGATTCTAATCGAATCGGGAGACAAATTTTCCTCCAATTTTTCTTCTGTCCGTTTTGAGAGTCCCCCCCCCCCATTTCTTTCGAGAGTACATATGCTGATCTATTCTTAAGTGCTTTTGTTTAGCTATGATAGGGCGTAAGGGACGATTGATAATAATAAAATTAACATTGCACTCCGAATTGTTTTTCTATTTTATTGCCAAATTTTGTTGCCAACTCATCAATATCTTAAATGTTTTATTTGAAATTTACTTCAAAGAACGGTCTCCTTGGTAAGTACTTTATTTTTCCTTCTCTCATTACATTAAATATATTTCTCAAGATTTATTATTATTTATATTTATGGAGCTTTTAAATTTCTTACCTAAAAAATAAGACAATATTAGTAAATAAAGGAAAAATCGAAGACATATAAAAACCCATTTTTGTTTATATTTTTATAACATTTTGTAATTTTGAAGGGTTTCAAATAATTTCCAAGAATCTAACTTGATTTTCTTTCGCACGTTTCACAAACAAAGAAAAAAAACTGGTTTCTCTTCCTTCTCCGAATATTTTTTTGATTTGAGCAAACTGTACAATCCTTGTGTTTCCTTTTGAATGTAAGAAAATGAATTGAGGCTTTCTATCCAATCGATCGTTTTTGACACTTGTTCTAGACCTTTCCAATTTCATGTTTAGAACATAATAATCACGAATAAATCCCAACAAAATGCTTTCTCGAAATCTTCTGTGGGTCATAGGTTTTTTCTTTCTTCACTTATAATTTTTTCTATATACAAAATATACGCGTTCACTAAAAAGATTACAAGTTGCCAAAAGAAATATTTCCCCTCCGCCATTTGCGTTAGACATAAAAAGAAAAAAATAATAAGATGTCGTTTATTAGTTCGCACACTGGTATCACTTATTTATTTGTTATAATGTATGATTATTTCTGGACGTTTCATTTCTCTTATACTATCGGAATGTCTTGCCTTACGTTTATATTGAAGACATTGTATATCTTGAGAGACAATAGAGATACTGTTTATATCTTTGTTTTAATAAAAGCATTTGCCGTTTCCCAAATATACCGGCTTAAATCCACCCTTTTATAATAATGCATATCTACTAAACAGGCAATTTAAAAATATCGTGTATGACTCGACATAAGGATATAAAGGGTTAAAGATTTTCATCCGGTGATTTTTCACTCAAAATGATCTACAATTCTCAATTTTTTTCTCTTCCTTTTTTCTTTTTCTAATAGATAAATATACGATGTTAGAAGCATCGTTTAATACTCTCTGTTAAAAATAAAATAGTGATCGTCTATAATTACGTAAGACGTAATAAAAAAAAAAAAATACGTTCGAGCGAAGAGATCCGAGAGACCGGAGGAGTTCTAGGCGTCGCGCAACTATGAAGGCCTCTCGCGTTGCAAACAACTTATATAATACACGCACATCGTATATTTATCCGTCGTTGCGAATTTACCACGCTACGAACGACGAACGACACGCTCATCAACACTGTTCACTGATCACAGGAATAATATATACGTGAACGAACTTTTCCTTCGATTGAAAAGTTTATATAAAAGATCCTCGTAAAAGGAATCGTGTGGAAACCAGTAAAATATAAACATCGTTCGATTCGAAAAATATTAGAAAGCTCGTAGATTTTAGATATTATATTGCGTTTGCTTCTCATCTTGTTAATTCTATTTTGTTCCACTTTTGTTGTTTGATCAGTCTTACACCTATTAGTATCTACGCTTTCTTTGGTTATCGTCTAACATTTTTATTGTGCCGTTTAATGATGCATATATTTTCGTTTTAAGAAAGAAAAAAAACAAAATACGTGGATCGAATAGCGTTCGTAAAATAAACTACTAATAAATTCCACGAAGGCCAAAGGCTGCTGCGAAAAAGAAAAAAAAAAACTTGTCTCGATACGTAAACAGCGTACTTTTAATTATTCAAACGACGTTACTCCCCTCCTTCTATTACCTATTTGAAAAACGATCCACAAAGCACGTTCGCACACATACGAACTTGTCATACGTCAGACATATCGGGGACAACGTTCCTCGATCACGAGCTAACATAGCTATTTATTTACAAAGCCGTTTGAATACGCCTGGTGCAGGAAAAACAAGCGGCTGCGAACGAGAATAGTGTTTCAGATGATCGCTGACCTGACTCAACTAAAAATCGATCGCTGAAGGACGTCATCTTTCTTATCCTCTATCCTTTTATCCCCCCCCCCCCCCCCCCAACCCTGTAAACATACATCATCACTGCACCTCTAACAGAACGAAATAATTTTCGTACAAACGTTATTCAGAATATTCTTTTTATTTCTTAAATTGATATAAAAAAAAAAAAAAAAAAAAAAAAAAAAAAAAAAAAAAAAAAAAAAAAAAAAAAAAAAAAAAAACGAATACCAAGATCATTGGCCTAGAAAATTCTTTCACTTGAAAATACTTATATCGAAAGCACGTATTTATCGTATATAAAACGGCGCATAATGTACGCTCTGTTTATATCCCCAATACTACGTTTACCGAGGGGATCATGCCAAATTTTTCGATATGCCAAATTATTACGTGAACAGGAGAGAGAGAGAGAGAGAGAGAGAGAGAGAGAGAGAGAGAGAGAGAGAGAGAGAGAGAGAGAGAGAGAGAGAGCCTTGTCCGCGTTCCTCGTCGCAGTACGCGGTAATCGTTCGAGCGTGTGCTTCAGAACGTGTAAGAATAGAATCGGTAAATAGCACTCGAACGACTTGCAAGACAAGGAGAGAAGCAAAGAGAAGAGAAGAGAAGACGGTGACGAAAGCGATGGCGATAGTATTAACCTAGCACAACGTTACACTACACGACCGGCTACGAATAATACGTGACGTTACCATGGTCGACCCTGACGCAAAAGTAGTAACAGTCTATGTGCGCTCGCGTGCTATTCGCACTCTCGCGGTCGTTGACTGATTATTATTGTGCACTCGATGCAAGTGCACCGACGACTCGAATGTCACGAGAATGACAGCATCGACGAATTCCATTTAATCTCGTTAAAATCTATCCCCTCGGGATTATCATTGTCAAAGATGAAATATGAAATAAAGATGTCTCGACTAAACAACTAAGAATATAATTGAAAAATAAAGAACATCATTGAAGCCCGCGCATACACGGTGCTCGCGAAAGGCGCGAAGAACACCGTTTAAATTAAAGACGTGCGTTTTCGCGAAGAGCGTGGGCATTTGACGAAAGAGCGAGCCTTTTCATCGTTGGTGTCTTTCACCAAACACTTCACTTTTGAGGTGGCCCTCAAAGGCGTCAAAAACTTACCCACAATTTACAAGTACTCTCTCTCTCTCTCTCTCTCTCTCTCTCTCTCTCTCTCTCTCTCTCTCTCTCTCTCTCTCTCTTCGCACGGAATGAAAATTCTTATTCGAAAAGTATATACGCAAACTTTCAGGAAGAGGAGAGAAGGCTGCTCTCACAGCTAGTCGCGAATAATTTATTTTCACGACAGCCGCGTAAACGCTTACGTACACCCAAAGAAAGGTCAGACCGTTGCTTCCCCTTCCCCTTCTCTCTTTATAACTCTTACTCCCTCTCTCTCTCTCTCTCTCTCTCTCTCTCTCTCTCTCTCTCTCTCTCTCACTCTTTACCCACCTCTCCATTCCTTCTCCCCCTCCCTGATTCTGAATAATTAGTAAGCATCCGAAGAAACATATCATGTCCGCTAGTTGTTTCAACGAAAAATGGTTTACCACCAGTTTGTGAGACTTACGTATTTTACACGCTTCTAATCTGGTCAATGCAAAGCGTATTTAGAAACGATTTCTAAATTACTTTTTTACTTCTGTTGTTGAATTTGGTAGGAGCTATGAGATATTTTCCGAGGAAAGAATTCCGCATGCAGAGTTTCGCAAAAGCACTTACTATTTTCCAGGCACGAGAGAAAAGATGAGAGAGAGAGAGAGAGAGAGAGAGAGAGAGAGAGAATCAGCAAGTATTACGAATAGACGAAAACAATTTTTATAAATTTCTAACGATCCGCGAGACTCAAATATATAGAAGCTTTCCAATTGTTTCAGACGAATAGGTGCAGGTCAAACGAACTAAACAGTTGTAAAATGGTTATCTTCTAATATCGTGAGGCTGCTTCGATTCGTTTTCACTTACCACCAATGTTCCTCCTCTCTCTCTCTCTCTCTCTCTCTCTCTCACGCCTTTTTAAACGGACACGCACAACGAGCTTGAAATAAATTCCGGCAAAGTGCGCGAAAAGTTTTAATGGGGGAATACGAGCCCGCGGTATTTACGCATATTTACGCAAGCGAGTCCAGGCCCTTCTTTCTTTATATTTTCTGAATTTATGGCACTGCTGTGGCTCGTGTCACCTAACCGTTCTCAATCTCCTTTCTCGTTCTCTTTCTTTTCTTTCCTCTTTTTATTTTTTTATTTAATCATAACAAAGAGAATAATAATTCGGCGAAAAAAGATATGGCCTTTGTTAGAAGTCGTGAAATATTTGTTAGGGAAAATTGAATAATCACGAACTATGGAAGATGTCGCTAAGGGGAGAAAGAGAGAGAGGGAGAGAGAGAGAGAGAGAGAGGCAGACAACTTTTAAAATAATCGAAAAGGTTTTTAAGATTTTTCGTAAATGTTTTCTTTCCTTTTTTTTTTTTCTTATTTCTTCTGGCGCTCTCTACGTACTCCGGCGCAACTCACCGACAAATTCTTTGGCAGTGAACATGCGCCACGTGATTCATACGCGACTAACTGACCTGCTACAATGTTTCCGCGTTGAAACTATGCGATTTTAAATAACACACGGATCTCCTGTTCATCCGACTATCTCTCGTTTTAGTCGACAAAGTCGATATATACCATTTCGTTATTCATACTTTAGCTGCATGAGAAAGTGTCGTACCAAAATGTCATGTCTTTTATTATCCCTCTCTCTCTCTCTCTCTCTCTCTCTCTCTCTCTCGCTGTCTCTAGCTTCATGCTCTTTTCTCCTTGGATCTTTTCCTCATTTTCTCAACGTAAAAGTGACAAAACGGCGCGATTACCGAGAGTCAGTCTCTCATAGGAGGAAAAGGATAAGAAAGAAGACCATGGAGGTTGGCTGATAACACGCAGGGGAGCTCTCTGTAATTAACTGCCATACCGACGACCGTTTTTCAACTTGACCGTTCTCTCCTTTCTCTTTTCTACATTCATCTTTGCTTTCCCCTATACTAACTCGCGTTATATTTTTACTTCGTCGGACGACTCCCGATCGATTCGAACCATCTTGAGTGTGCCTTGAATCCTTTTTTATTTTTATTTTTTATCTTAATTAAGCGGATCTATCCAATTACTAGAGTTCAGAAAACTATCCAATGTCAGTTTTCTTTTGGCAAAAGCTATCGATGGAAGGATCGTACGAACAGCAGCTAACAAATAATATAGTAACAAGAGCCTGTAGAAGGAATACAGTATGCATCACGTAACTACTAACGTGAAATCGAGGTGGTGCCTACGGTACGCATCATCGATTATGCGAAAAAGGAGCCAGGCTCGAAGATAATGGCGGTGATCCCCCCCCCTTCCCGATAACCCATATCCGGAATTACTCTCGGTGCAATTACTTAACGCCTTAAGACGTCCGGGGAACAACGCGATGTCGTACTCGCCGCACCATTTGCATGCAAAGTAGGTATATACAACGCTGCAACCCATCCTGCTTGTCCCCTCTTCTCTTCTTATCCTCCAGAGTCTCCACCTCTTTTTACTCCGTATCGCCCACCTACCGTGAGCTTACGTGCCGTAGCATTCCGCGTTCGACTTATAGGAAGCGTTACTCGATTAAAACGAGGCTTACCAGTATAACACGCTGTTGCTGCTGTTCTCCCTCTTCCTTCTTTTCATTGTCTTTTTCTCTCTCTACTATTTACGAATCCCTCGGAGAGTAGCTTATCTCTGGAGTTATCGAGTTCATCCGCGCGATTCCCTGGACAAAGCTACCCGACAAACCATTATCGTGATCGTAAAAGAGATTTATTCTGCTCGTACTACTCTTTAAATCCGTTGAATATCTTAGTGTCTCTTAATCGTATTCGATTGCTCATCTACGAGATTAATTTAATCAAAAATATATACAGATTTGTATTAAAAAAAAAAAAAAAAAAAAAAAAAAAGAATGCATGATGATAAATACTTAAATGTTTGCTGGATTTAATATATCGTAACGTGAATATATTAAAAATTTTGTTGACGGACTTCTTTATTACAAGAGTTTCGAGAAAAACGACGAAACATCAACCCTAGTTTTCCGTAGATTAAAGAAAATCCGAAGGGTTCACGAACAAACGAGGACATCCGATGAAAATACAACGTAAGGTCTCCGAAAAATGTCTAAAGTTCATCAAAAACAGAGGAAAAAGGAGGAAAAGAGGGTGTGTGTGTTGTGTGTCTGTGTGTGTTCGCACGCGCGAGAGAGAGAGAGAGAGAAAGAGAGAGAGAGAGAGAGAGAGAGAGAGAGAGAGAGAGAGAGAGAGCAGGTGGATCTAGTTGCGCGGTAGGGCGTATAAGGATGTGCAAGGGGAACGAAAACAAGGCGGGCCAAGTATTTTAATATGACAGAATCCTCTTACTGAGGTCTATAAAAAAAGTTTAATATACTACTGGCGTTGTCCTGCAGCACTCATGCTCCTCTTTTCCGCCCTCAAGAGATACCGTCTCGAGGATAGAGAAAAAGCAGGAAAGAGAGATAGATAGATAGATAGACAGATAGATATATATATATATATATATAGAGAGAGAGAGAGAGAGAGAGAGAGAACGAGAAAAAACGCTTAAACCTTGAAAACTTTTTGAGGACGGCAATAAGCCGTCGCGATGATCCGACCCGACCTAAGCTCCCTCTATAAATCTTCATTATATTGTGCTGCTACGAACTTTCCACGTTAACTTGAGATAAGGGATATGTGTACTTGTGTTTACCTTAGAATATATATAGATCTATTATATGTATCTAATATATAGGACACGGGTGAGTCACGTAACCCTTTACAAATGCATCTCACGATAACAGACCGGAGATATCAAAGAATTCGGAAAAAAAATGATCGTAGAGAATTTCAAAAATCGTTTATCAAAACACTATTGGAAATATTTAATATAGGCTTGATAAGAAAAAAAAACAGAAAATTATCGATCGGGAGAGATCTTAAATAATATACAAAACGTGTGACATTTATGAATCTTAAAATTGTACATTTTCTCTTCGTGTATTATCTTCAAGTTTTTGTATATTATTATCTTCTATTAAAACTTTAAATTTATTTTATTTGAAGAATTAGAAAAACAAATGTTTCGAACGAAACCAAATAAATTTGATAACGCGATCGCCATATATCCCAACGACACTCTTGTAATTCACTCTCCCATTCATTTTCGAAGCAACTTGTTACGGATTTAAGATTCACTCTTTATACGTATATTTAATACATAGATATAAGATCAGATAAAGGGAGTCTCTAGTTCGCTTGCTATGTCGATGATAGATCTCGGAATTCTCAAAGGGGTGAGGGGACACACGGCCTCGACGTCGGCGTATCCTCGTTGTGTCGTCGAGAACGACGACGTTGGAAGTGGATCGAAACGTCGAGACGAAAAGTGAGGCGCAGCAACGTCGTCGTTTCGCTGCTACTTCGTCACAAAGCCTGAACCTAGTCGAGGATGAGATTTGGAGAAGAGAGAAAGGAGAAAGAGAGAAAGAGCAAAAACGCACCCTTCCGTTCCTTCCACCACTTTTTCTTCTTCTCAGCCAACGTTTTCTCCTGCCCCCTTTTTTTTCGCTGCCAGAACATTTTCCTCCTCCTTCTCATCCTCTTTCAACGGGAGTACGTTAGAAGACCTTCTTCTCTCTTGCGTTAGGCAAAAGTTCTAAAGCTATATAAAAGGGACGTTAACCTACGACGAGCAGAGGGCTTCAAGGAAAAGAAAAGGGCCCGGTCCTTCGTCTACGTGGAAAGAATTTAATGATCTCTGACGGACGTGCGAACGCACGTAACACGTTATTTAATCGGCTCTCTAATGTTTGGAATTCTTTAAGTTACTCTCCCTCCTCTCTCTCTCTCTCTCTCTCTCTCTCTCTCTCTCTCTCTCTCTCTCTCTCTCTCTCTCTTTCACACCTTTTACGATTCCCTTCGATCGCGTTCTTATCTTATCTAAGGCGAGCCGATCTTCCAAGGAATCTCCTCTTTCGGTTTAATAGCACCTACTACCTTTCTTTACTTGACTAGGAAAAACGAAAGCGATTTTAAGAATTCGCCAACGATGGATTATCTTTCTTTTTCTTAGTCCTGTCGATTTTTCGCCAAGGAATGAAAAAAAATCTTATCCCGTGAGACTAAAAAAAGGGCTTCTCTCTCTCTCTCTCTCTCTCTCTCTCTCTCTCTCTCTCTCTCTCTCTCTCTCATTGGTATTTCTTTCTTTCTTATTTTTGCTTTTTTTTTTGGTCTCTTTACGAGACAATCCGTCCGTTGGTCTGATCTCGCGACAAACGTGACGACAACACGCTTCGTTCTTTGTTCCACCGAATCCACTCGCGAGATCAACGGGGATATCTTTCGTTGTTCGTGTAGCAAAAAAAAAAAAAAAAAAAAAGAGAGAGAAAGAAAACTCGTGCTAGAAATTCCAGATGAATCTAGCCTAGCGCCAGAATTTTTTTGCTTAAAGTATCGTCGTGGAAAAATTCGTTTTCTCCCGTTTCCCAAGAAGGAACGAGCTAGCGTATTAGGTTTTTTTTTTTTTTTTTCACTTTTTCGATCTCGTTCAATATCCCGTTAGTAAATACTCGTGTTTATGACAGGCCCATTATCGGTGCTCGCGTGCGCATAAATCGAAAAAGTACTTTTACTACTACTTCATAGATAATCCGTCCTTTCTTCTTACTCTTCTTCGAGGATACGGATTGCATACGGATCACACTTGTTCGAGGGACTAAAATGTGAAGGGAAGGGGGACTAGGGATTCAGAATAAAAATTCTCCCCTAATTCTTTCGGACAGTCCCCGGATGAGCAGAGAGAAAGATTAGCTTCGATCTCCTTTGTTTAGGGAGCTGATTAGCAGGCGATCCTTTGATGCAAGACTAACCCTACTTCTTCCCTCGTTTGTCATTCTTATTTTCTTTCTGACATGTAACATAGTTTTTTCTCTGTCCTTTTTATACACTAACGATGATTCGCACACCTTTATACTTCTTAAAATTGCATTCCATTTGCATGAAAAAAAAAAATAAATAAATAAATAAATAAAAAACTAAGCCGAAAAATACGACACATAAACGGTTCTTTTTGAGCCATCCAAAATGCTTGTTCGTCTTTCTCTTATTGCAAAAACAATGATATGGTAAAGATACATAAACAAGAGAGGAAGTAAAGAAAAATAAGGGGGGAGAAGGGTAAGGGGAAGAAAGAGGAAAAAGAGGATGGGAGGGAGGTAGAAAGGAAAGTTTGGCTAGAAGGGGGAAAAACGGAGGCGTGCGAATTTTCTCGAGACACCCTCGGATTCGGGCCAGACGGTGTCTCGGCAGCAAAGCTCATACATCAAGTTAATGTGATCGCTTGACGTCGTCTTGCAGGCGCGCGCGCGCGCGCGCGCGTGCTCGCCATGACGCGTTAGTTTTCCTGCCTTACGCATAGAAAAGACAAATCGAGACAGACAGTAGAGTACTAAGATACAATGTATACTTAACAAATCGAGACAGACTGTAGAGTACTACGATACTATGTTTTTCAACACTTCGAAGGGAAAGTCCAATGAAAGAAGAGGAAAACGAAAAACAAAGAGAGAGAGAGAGAGAGAGAGAGAGAGAGAGAGAGAGACGATCGAATTTATTATATTAATTTTAAATTTATAATAATAATATTTGATAAATCAAATAACTAACAATAAATTGATATGTAAAAGAAAAAAAAAATTAACACTACCGTTATTCAAGTATACGAAACATTTTATCGAGCCTATGTATTTAAAACGTAGTAGTAAGAATAAAATAGTAGAAGAAGAGTAGAGTGAACAGAATAGAATGTCGGTACCCCATTTGAAAGCTAGCATTATCCTGGCAAGTGTGTGTGTTTGTGTGTGTGTGTGATGGGGAGGGGAGGGAGAGAGAGAAACGTCAGCCCCGGAGCAATCGAGGAAAAGGGAAACGAAGGGAAGACACATTGTGTCCTGATCACACTATTGTCTGCATCGTGAACGGAACCGACCGTTCTCGGCGAACGTTAGAGCTGATGTTCGTACGATTAACGAAACATAGTTCTATGGGTGCGGATGTATTTGTTTCGTCGTTTTACTCGTACCGCCCCCTTCGTAGAAGGGAATAAAGGACTTATAGTCCTTCCAATCTACGTGATTAAGTCCTCCGATCATCATCTCCAGTGACTACAGATGTCTTTTTATTACTTTCAATATTTAAAGTTCTTTTATAGTCTATCATAGAAAATTACCGAATTGTACATTTTTACTTTAATCCAGAGATATACTTTTCATTTTGCTTTACGATTTCAATCAATTTTTGGTGTGATGATATATTCAACATTCACGAAACTATTGTCTTTCCCTTTACTTCCCTTTGTTTCGTGAATTTCATTTTATCTTCTTCCAACTAGATAATATAATTCATTATGCAGGAAACGTGGTTGAGAGAGAGGACACACACACACACACACACAGAGAGAGAGAGAGAGAGAGAGAGAGAGAGAGAGACTAAGGGGAAAGAGCCCAGACAGAAAATGGACGGGAACTACGCAAAGAACGATGCGATATTAATATCCTAAAGACCATGCATAATACAGGAAGAAGAATAGACGGAAGAGAAGACCGTTAATATCACGTCTGCCAGAACGAAAAGAGCAGACGTCTCACCGAAAATCATCCTAAAACATTCGAGAATATGCTTTACCAAAAGACAACTGAAATTCCGTCTTCGTTGCGAGTTGACGTTTTAAATTTAATATTAACATGTAAGCATTTAAAATTCAATGATAACGTATATCATACCTTCTAAATATCTTACAATAAATACTCATAGAGAATAAACTTTATGATACGTGCTCAAGGAGAGTATAACCGAACTAAGAGGTATAAAAGATTAAAGCCGATCCCTCGAGCACGTTCGACAAGACATTTCCACCAGACTATCCTTGAAATGGGTTATGAGGAGCAGAGTATTGAGGAAAGTGAGAGAGATAGTTGTCTAACACTACTGGTATATAGCGACGCGAAGAAGGATCTTGCTAGTTCGAGAGAGAAACGTGGGTGTATGGGTGTGTGTTGGCGTGGTGGTGGTGGTGGTCGTGGTGGTGGTAGTGGTGATGGTGGTGGTGGTGGTGGCTCAACACTGTCGTCGGTACGTCTGGTGTGGATCATCGGGGAAAGTTATCGGACAGGCGCAGAGTCAAGGCCGCAGCATTGCAGCGCCGCAGACGCAGCCGCAGCCGCAGCCGCAGCCCGGTCGAGGCCAACCCCCTCTCTTTCGTTCAAGAGCAGCGAACCATCCCCGTACTATGACGGCGGGACCCTGGGAAAGAAGGAAGAAAGGAAGGAAGGAAAAGTATATCCCCAACCAAAAGTTTGCCGCACCCTATGATGTTCGATTGTTATATTTTTAATAATAAATATGTAATTACTATAGAAAGATTATTTTTAAATAAATAAATATATATATATATATATCGTACCCATTTTAATTCTTATACAACAGCGTTTAATAAATAAACCGTACGATATAGAAAAAAAAATTTAAATAGAACTTAATTTGTACGAAGTTGACATAAAAGTTAAGATTAGAGTAATTCGAATTGTAAGTGCACATTCAAAGTTTATATAAAATCTCAAGAGTGCTTCGAACTTCTGACCGTGGGTGTAGCCCGAATGGGTGGAAGAGAGACAGCTAGAGAGTGAACGGGGCAAGGGGATGGACGTGAGAGTGTAGAAGGTGTAGGCCGCCGTGTCTGTGCTCTCTGCAGCAGACGAGGACGAGGACGGTCGATAGAATCGTCTACGAGCATGCGCACCGAACGGCTCATCAGCTGCGCCATTGATTCCCACCCACAGCTTTCCCCCGCTAGGGACTTAAAGAGGAGAGTGTCGGATAAGATTCGCTAATTTCCACCTCGGCGTTGGCTAGCCTCGTCCGCTTAAAATTCAGATACTCGCCCCTCCCACTGCCACCTTTTTCCCCTTCAGAAGGAAATATAAGGGTTGTCCTGGAAGGACAAAATTGGGGACAGCGGGTAAGGAAAAAGGTTTGGGAATGAAAGGATCGAGCGTAGAGGAGACCTTCGTGCTCGATCTTGTTCGCGGTATATCTGTTATAACGTCTAAATGATCAAAGGATCTCGTGGAGTGTTTGGGAGAATAAAAATGACTCAACGAAGAATAGAAATATAAAGGATAGAACTTTTAACGCGTTAATGGTAAGTTCACACCGTTTCGATATTTTGAACGTATCAGTAATATTTCCGAATTGTAATAGTATAGATCGGCAATGATGCATCTACCGATAAAACAATCGTATTCTACATGTGCTATCAGCAACCGATTCGTTTCTTTTTATTAGTAGATACAGTGTCGTTGGTTGACGCAGATTCGAAAAAAGAAATTACTGATAGGGTAGAAAATCGAAACGTATGAATTTATTTCTTAAGTTTGATCACTTATTCTCTCTCTCTCTCTCTCTCCTCCCCCTCTTTCTCTTCATACATATTCTCTAATCAAATAATTAAATTGAAATATCTTCAGTTTTACTCTACATTAAACGTTTACACAGACAAAAATGGTATCTTTTTTCTTTCTTTCTTTCTTGAAAATATTAAAGATCGTGGGAAGGTTTGGTCATCGATGCTGATTGGTAGGTTCCAAGTCGATAGGATAATATTATTGGTAAGAATGCGTGATATAAGGAAAAATAAATAATATGACAAAAAGTGAAGGAGAACTTCTCAACTACTCCTGGGAAATTGAGATTGGATCTACGGAACTGAAGCCAAACGAATCTACTGCAACGGTTGAGGAGAGAGACTTTTGCGAAAGATTCCGCTCGCGTTGACTTTGAATCAGAGAAGATAAAAATAGGAAGAAAGAAATAAAAGGAGCTCGAAGAGAAATCACAATACCAATTCTATCTATCCTTTTCTCTTCAAATCGACATTATTTTCTTCCTTCTTTCATATATATTCCGATAACGTATCGCCGACATTTTTTTCTTATAACATTTATTCGTTGTCCGTTCTCTATCATCATTGTTACGCTTGTCATAAAATATCTTTTCACTAAAAGTTAGTGCGTTAAGAAACAACCGAGAGAAATACAATAAACGCGTTTTACAGTTTTAAACTACGGTCAGCAAAGGGGTTAAGTTAATGAGAAGAGAACCTTCTTCACGGGGAGGCGCGGTCTAAAGAGAAGCTTCTCTTTCTTCTCTTACGTACTTGAAGCAACCCGAACGCTAGTCATTCACTTCCGGCACTATTCCCTCGGCTTTAACTCCCTCATAACAGTCATTTCGTTCGTCGTGTCGCCTTGCTAGGCTTCCGAGAATACCGCGAGAGAACCTGTAACCGCTGTGTCCACCATATCGCGTTGGATACACGGCACACCTTCTTTCTGTGAAACTCTAAAAGTTCTTCGCCGAGATTCAACCCCTTCTTTTGCCTCGTAATAGCTGCTTACAGAGAGAGAGAGAGAGAGGGGGGGGAGAGAGGGGGAAAGGAGAAAACTTTAAGACTTTCGAACAGATTTTCGAAATAAGTATTCGACTAACAGCTTAGGCCAAACTTCGTGTCTGGAATTTCCTACAAACGAATGTTTTTACCTTCCTGCTTTAAAACTTTCATATAAATTTCATACGAGCCAAAAAAAAAAAACAGGAGCGAATATATTGCAACTTTTTTATGCAATACCTTTGCCACTTGTATTTACGTTCATTCATATTTGCAAAAACATTTAATGGCCTATTATGTTTACGATGTTCCGTTTGATCGTTCGCAGCAATTTTTTATTCTTCTTTCTTTTTTTTTTTTTCTTTTAATACCGTTTCCATATCGAAATGTTATTTTGGAAATAAAAACAGGCGAGCCTATAAAGAAAAGATTAGAGGTATTATATCGTTAAGAATAGCAATAATATTCGGGAAGAAGGCAGTTTAAATCTTCTATCTCTAGACATTCCATTTTTAACGTCGTCCATAGAAGTCAACGAAAGAGGGTCGGTTAATGTCGTTGATATTCAGGATTCAAAGTGCGAGCTCGCATTAGTCTCAGGAAAGGGTCCTCCTCTCCTCTGTCCAGCATACACCACGAAACTTTGGCTCGTTATATTTCTTCCCTTTTGCGGTCCAATGTCTAAATTCAACAGTCGGTAGATTGTTTGAACTTAGCGTGTGTCTACGGATACGCGATTATGCTTTTGAACCATCATGACCATAAGGATTTACTCTCTTTCTCCCCCTTTCTCTCTCTCTCTCTCTCTCTCTCTCTCTCTCTCTCTCTCTCTCTCTCTCTCTCAAGAATCATAAGGTCTCTGATCACGAAAAGATAATTCTGGTGGATGTAATTTAAATTAAAAAAGAACAAAGGAAGAAGAAAAGAAGAAAAGTAATAATTAGATAAATCGGTCGTATTTTAAATAAAATTATTAGAATTATCGCGTTCTCGTGAAAAAGGGAATTTTTTTTTTCTTTTTTTTTTTTTTTTTTTAATAAAAACGTTTGAAGAACCTGATCGCGTTTCGCGAGATAAAAAATTACTTCGAGGCGAGAATAAATAGAGTGAAAACGCGCGATGACTTTTAAGGTATTCAGTCCGAAATGAAATGCAAATGAACAACAACGACGACGACGACGACGACGACGGTCCGCACTTCGCTTTTTTCCTTCTCGCGCACCCTCGGTCATTTTCTCTTTCCGGGAGCAAGAGAGATAAATAAGAACAAAACGAGAAAGAGAGGTGGAGAGGGGAGGGGGGGAAGAGAAAGAGGGGGGAGGGGGGAGAGAGAGAGACTGGAACAAAGATCTCTGCAGCGAATTTTATTTTAGCTGGCAGACGTATTGCCCAAAGTTTTATAAGCAGCCTTCTCTCCTCCTCATTGAGAGAAAGAGAGGGTGGAAAGGGCTGCGCAAATACAGACGACTTTAACGACATAGAAGCATTGACCTGAAATACCATCTAGAAAAAGTAAAAACAACCATCGCATTCTCTTTAGCTCCTCTTATTAACGATAAGTCTCGAAACTCGGACTCTTCGCACAAATATTTAACTGCCATCGGATATTACTACCTATATCTTTTAACATGGGCCTGACCTCCCCCACCCCTCCTTCGATCCCTAGAGGCCACCCCTATCGACGCCTTTCTTCTTCTCTCTTGCCCTTGACACTCGGAGCAAACGCACAACCGCGTAAATTCTCGTACCGAAGTTTTCTTTAACGGCACTTTTCGAAACTTTAAATTGTATCCACAAAGAATCGAGAATAAAACGGAGGGGAAAAAGGGAGAAAAAGGACCGAAGATGCAAGAATACAAAAGAACGAAGAGAAACGCGATCGGGATTTAAGCGTAAAGATCCGCACTATACACATTCTTGGAAAAACGAACGGAACGATCCACGTACAAAAGATATCATCCCTTTTGTCGATGTATCTTAAATGGGGCAAACGATGATCTGAAAAAAAGTTTTGGAAAGATACTTTATTACATATGTAAGAATTTTGACAATTGAAATATCATGATACGATACGTAACAGACAAAAGTTCCTAACGTGACTCTCGTCAAAATTCTTGTTCGCGAGTGTAAGCGAAAGGGACGAGCGAGCCATATCAATGGAATTTACATCTTTTTTTATTATCGAGAGAACTACGACACAAGGAAGGTAAGAGAATGTAAGAGAAGAGGTCGAGAGTGGATAGAGAGATGAAAGACAGAGAAGCGTTTCGGAGGAACATCGCTGGCATTTCTACGAAGGGTATGGCGCCTTCCAGGAATACGAACGTAACCACCGGGATACATAGCTAAGAACGAGCTCTTCGGTCTCAAACTATCCCTGGCACTCGAAGCACCGAACCCCCCCGGTGTTTCTCTCTCGTCTTGATGGCTTTAATACCTTGCGGCCCCCGTTGGTTACGACGGCGACCAATACGCGAAGCTCCGTTAGCTACATCACAGGACGATACCTACGAGGGATTCACTCGCCACACCGCAGACGCATCTCTAGGTAGTAATGAAAATTCTAACCCGAATTCTAATAGATATCTACTCCCCCCCATCACACACACACACGCAAGCACGCACGCACGCACGCACGCGACATGTGCTTAGTCGATCAATGTCATAAAATATAATGTTTAATATCTCGGTATTGAATCATTTTACTCTTCTATCTCCTCTAACAATTATAATATTACCTAATATTTCTGTAAGAAAAACATTCCTTTTTAATCGTGAGAAGATTTTTTATCGTCCGGGAACGATCTTGCAATTGTTGTACTCTTAAAAGTAAGGAGAGAGAGAGGGGAGAGAGAGAGGGGAGAGAGAGAGAGAAACACTCAAGTTTCGCGGTGCTCTGAACACGGTGATTGTATTCGACCTCCCGCGAGCAAATTTCGGGCGTTCGTAACCATAACCATTCCGTTCGAGCGAGCGTATCGCTTCGAGTAATGGCGTAATAAATCTTGTAACTTTTCGAGTTCCTTCCTGCCCCCTCCTCTCTGGTTTCGGTGTCTGCCCACCACCAGAAGGGAGCCTTGAAATGGTGCAAGAACACGATCGTTTTTCTTCTTTAATGCTTGTAACATCTAAACACACACACACACACACACACACATACACACACAAAATAAGTTCGAAAAGGAGATAGAAATATTATCGACTTAATGGGTTCGAGAATATTCGGGAACAGAAAAATTTAGCAAATAATTCCGACAACCGCTCTGAGAGGATCGTCTGTTCTCTCTTTCAGTGTAGGAGAGAGGAGCAGCACAGCAGACAGATCGATTCATCGCGCGCAAGAACCAAATCACCGCGCGTAACGCCTCGTATTCCAACTATTTCTCTATCAGGACTTTCCCCCTCGGGTTCCCTCCTGTGGGAGGAGACGGCGAAGGAAAAAGCCGGGAAATACGGCAGTCCAGACAAAGAGGCCAGGACAAAAGGCAGGGAGATAGATGTTGAGAGAGAGGGGGGAGAGAGAGAGAGAGAGAGAGAGAGAGAGAGAGAATACCATGAGGAGCTCCAGGGAAGAATGTCTCGTCGTAATACTCATCCCCCCTCCTCCTCCGCCCCCCTCTCTCTCTCTCCTCGTTCCTATAGCTATCCTTCTTCTTCCCATCCTCGATCCTTTCTGTAATAATTACTTGGAATACCGTTGACGGAGGCGCAAAGCTGTGAATAACCAGGCGTGTAGGTAGGACTTATTGCATTCGTCTCTCTCCCCCTCCTTTCCAGGAAGCTAAGGATATTCAAATATTGCTGAACGAAGCGTCTGTGTTCGGATTCGAAATCTCCGATTTATTTCGTTGAATTTACAAGAACGAACTCTATAATGAACCAACGAATCATTCAATAGAATACGCGGTTATGTACTCTCTCTCTCTCTCTCTCTCTCTCTCTCTCTCTCTCTCTCTCTCTCTCTCTTGGTTACTAAAATACTTCCTACTATGCTTGCTATATATACCATCGACGGAAATTTTAATAATGATTTCAATGGCAAATCTAGCTACTTCGTGAGCACTTTTATGGACACTTTTTCCTAGTCGTTGAATTTATTTAACGATAGAAAGACTTCGTAAGCGTTTAACACCCGTACCGAAGAGATTTTCCCCCTATGGTATCCATTTTTCGATGGCCGCCATATCGCAAGGCGATATTGAGAAAGCAAAGTATCTATTCTTTTCACGGTAAAATTCGAAAATGATCATACACGACGGATCGATGGGGATTACCGGAAAATCATCGTATCTTTTATACAGAATCACGAGACTGAGAGAGAGAGAGAGAGAGAGAGAGAGAGAGAGAGAGAGAGAGACTGGCCAGGGAAAGTATACATCGTTATGGTCATCAAGGTCGACGAAACGCGCATTTCTATTTCCATAATGGGATTGTATTTCCATTTTCTTGGACGTAGAGTACGTCAGCAAAGAAAAAGAATGAAAAAAAAAAAGGACGAAAAAATAAAAGACAGTCCTCGTAGCACCGAGAAGATTCAATATTTTTCCATAATATTTTCCCTGCGTCTCGGTAAGAAGAAAACTAAAGGGATGCCGTATATTTTGATTTCAGGAAACGTTAATAATTTTTATGGAATCCTTATCATTCCTCCGGAACGATGTTATTTGATATTCTTGAAGGAGTTCTTGAAAAATGAAAAAAAAGTGGACGATAGAGGAGGAGATTTTTAAAACCTCTTTTCTTTTCGACGAGATTACGGCTAAGAACACCTCTTTCGAGAACCCTTATCAAGTAATTTGTTACTTCTTATCGAACTAACCTCATGCGAGTTTTGTAGTCGTTGGATGAACCTCGAGGTAACTTCTTCCTACTCGCTCAAAAGAAACTTCTTCAAAGGGCTTGCTCAAGATCAAGCCCTATGATAATCCTACCACTTCATCCATACTAATTCAAATTCCTCTATTTCTGAGAAGCATCGAATATATAAAGTTTCGTTTCGAAAGTTATCGATAGCTTGGAGGAAAATCTTACTTGTCGATATAATCAAAACGGGGAAATTAATAAACAATTATGTAACTAATCTTCAAATGAAACAGATAAACTTAAAATTACGGTAGGTTAATTAGGAACAAAAGGTCTCTAACGTAAAAGGTGCGATTCCGTGTTTCTCATTAAGCTCATTGCCAACGCGAAACGAAATCGAGCCTCTTTTCCATTTGCCAATTAGAAAATAGAGAGGGAAGGTAGGGAGCGAGGGAGGGAAAGAAAGGGGAGAAAGAAAGAGACAGAGACAAAAAAGCTGGCCGCTCACATGGAACAATTCTTGTAATTTCCGCCTTATCTTGGCGGTTTTCAAATTGATGAGTATATCAGAAGGATGAAGGGGAGGAAGAAGAGGAGGGGAATGAGGGTATATAACGCACGGTACGTTATCATTAATAATTCCGTTCGGCAAAGACGAGAGAGGTCGAGGGTCGACTTCTGCTTCCTCTTTCTACTGATTCTCTCATCCTCTCTACTCGATAATGATGACGATTAAGACGAAAACGATGAAAACGAAGATGAAGATGACGAATACGATAAAAATGATGACGACGGAGATCGTAAACGGAGACAAACCATGTAATTCGTCGTATAGTTCTTTGGTTATTTTTCTGTGTCAAATCTTCCTAATCTATAATCGACGATACACACAAGTGCATTAAACTATGTAACCAGATTTCTCCTTCCCAGTCTTTTTGCATCGAACTCGAATTCTTTTTATTAAACGAATACGGGAGGCGTTCTATCTTCTCTCGAAGAGAAAAAAAAAAAGAGATAGAGATAGAGAGATAAAGAGAGAGATTCTATCTAGTCTTGTTCTTCCTCTTTTATAGTCGACGATTCTTTCGATTGAAGATCTAAGGTTATTATGGCTTGCTTATTGGCCACAGTCCGACCTTTTTTCTTTTCAAACGATAGGAAAACCATCAAATAAAAATCTGAAATTGAACTATCGAAAGATACAAATACATTAAATATTATCGATCGTAAAAGTGTGAAGAAAAATTTGAATCGGCACTTTATCTAAAGTAAAAAAGAACAAAACGGAACATGTATCCGTGTTTCTGCAAGATTTCCTCGTAACACAAAGGTCCCAGCAGCAGCAAACCCTCTTCCGATTCTTCTTTCGCCCTTGGAAAAAAGAAAGCACGTTGGCCATCGTACGTAACAAGTTCAGGGTCAAAAATAGTGCCGACGCGAGAGAAGGGCCGCACCGGAGAAAACACGGGGCTATTTGGCATCGATCCGCCGTGACGCGTTAGCTTGAGGTAGGTCTTGTTCCCAAGGGAACGACGACACGACTCTTATCCCAGTTCAGGAATGAATTTCAAGGACGTACCGAAAACCCACGCGCTCATTTTTCTATAATCTTTTCTTTTTTTTCCTTTCCTTTCCTTTTCTTTTTTGTTTATCCAGCAATAAAAAAAAAAAAAAAAAAAAAGCCAAAATGTGTTGCTTGTTAAGTTCGCTCGACTTGAACATAATTTTCGAGATAATTTATATCTTTTTATTCTAAACGAAACACGCTGCTTTAATTTCGAAAATACATCGTAATGTAAAAAAAATGTAAAGTTTCATCTGAACATCCGATAGTGATTAATTTTTATGGTAATCAATGGTTTTCAAAATATTGTATATTTATTGCTCCATAAATTACCATAGTTTATTATATGCATGTCAACACAAGAATATATCTTCATGTTAATAACATCGAGTTTGTGTTTCACTAGAAAGACAGCAATAATCGATATACGAAGATACGTAATCAATGTGAATATGTAAAAGAAAGAGAGAGAGAGAGAAAAAGGAAACAGCGTGCGAATTAGAAGCTCATTTGAGTTCGCATGTATGCCATGTTAATAAAAAAAAAAAAAAGTCGAAAACGAAGTGTAGAATAATGAAAAGAACGGTTTTATCGATCGTAAAGATTTGTCGCGAAGCCGAGTAGCCCAGTTACGTTTCGTTTCGTTTGGTTAGGGAGATTCGAAGGACAGAAAGGAGGAAAAAAGTGAAGAAGGAAACTAAACTACCATGATGGCAAAGAGGGTAGTAGTGGAATACTGGTAATGGTGATGGTGGTTGTGAACTGTTAAGGGGTAGTCGAACGAAAAGTCGGCGCAATTATTTCACGCTCGAGAACGTCCTCTCTTTTACTTTCTTTTTCTCTTTCCTTTCTCTCTTACTAGTAGCTCAACGCGTTGAATCGCTTGGCTTGCGCAACAGGAAGCATGAACGTTTAAGCTAATGACCTTTAATGCAAAGCTCCATTGTAGCGCACGCCTTCGTTGGACCCTGTGACACAAGGCGCTTAGGGTAGAGAAAATGTACCCATCGGGAGATGTGAAAAGCACTAGAGGAGAATTCGTGAGGAAATGGAAGAGAGAAGGGAGTGACACCCTTTGCCGATGAATACGTTTCAAAAGTTAATTAACGGTCACTACGAGAAAAACGTTATCTTCGAGCCCTGTTCTCTTAAAAAGTATTCCTAATAAGTATCGAACAATAACTTCGCCATTTCGTCGTATTTCAGGATATCGTAAATGCATTAAAACAAGAGATTTTATATACACGACATAAATATAAATAAATTAATTACGCACAAGTCCCAAAACTATCAACGTCTCTTACAATCTTTTTTAAACCATCTTGAAAACAACAAATTAATTTAGACTTCCCTGTAAAAGGATTGTTAATTTTTTTTTTCTTTTTTAACAAAGAAAATTCTTGCAATTGTTCCGTGTTTGCTGGAAAATTCTAATATCCTCTAACCGATTCTAGGATCGAATCAAAGTTCATAGAAGTCATATGTACACGTACAAATGTCTGGATCAAAAACAAACTCTATCTGGGCTAGTTTAACATGGCACAACGAAATTAGCAAGTGCTTTCTCTCGAAGCTCTCGAGCTATCCCTATGTGCTTCTGACAACCATGCGAGCGAGAAATCCGACTGACAAATCCAACTTCCGTCCATCCTTTTGCGCGACCTCTGAATTTAATCAACGCCAGCAGGATAGAAAAGCAGAGAGAGAGAGAGAGAGAGAGAGAGAGAAAGAGAGACCGAGTATGCTCTAGAATTATATTACTTTAAAACTATCTAAGGAATATTACAGTACTTGGTCTCGCCTAAAAAGTACAGCAGTTACTCGTTCGCAACGATCTCTTGTGTCGGCCGATTTCCTCCTAGTGACAGAATGCCGCGTAAACAAGCTCGTAGAAGCTTTGAAATATTTTCTGGTTGCTACGTACTCGAAGAATTATCATCTCTCGTCATAACATTTCAACTCCCTAATTTCGAGAACAAAAATTGTAAGAATAATAATTAAAAAAAATAATCGGCAAGTATACAAGAATTCTTTTATCTGGTTACTCGGGCTGGAAGAAAAGAGAAAAAAAAATGTAAAAAAGAATAAAAATGTAAAAAAGAATAAAAATGTAAATAAGAAAAATTTCTCGCGTTAGGGGGATGATTCTTCCTTCGGTTGTCTTTACGAAAGGTCAGAGACACAAATTCAATATCGGAAGATTCGTACGCGACACGACACGACACGATAAATTCCTGCCCGGCGTTTTCCTATTAGTCTCCAAATGGTTGAACGAACGTGCCGTCGTATATCAGCGTCGACTCATTGGGAATCAATGTCCATCGAGCGGCTAGGTAAAACGAGGAGGGCGAAGAAGAGAAAAAGAAAGATAAAGAGAAAGGGATAGAGAGAAGAAGACTCTTCAGTCTCTCTTATTCGAAGAGAAGAGGCAGTTGAATTACGACGAAAGCTTTTCGACGTCGTCCTTACGAGAGCTCCTTTTAATTAATCTCGGCCCTCCCCCTCGAGAACACAAGTACTATCATCCTTGACTCTCTCTCTCTCTCTCTCTCTCTCTCTCTCTCTCTCTCTCTCTCTCTCTCTCTCTCTCTCTCTCTCTGCTGTGTTTCAACGTCGTCGGCTTACTAGTTTTATTCTTATTCTTCCTTCTTTTTCTTCTTCATAGTAGTATAGTAGTAGTAATAGTAGTAGTAGTAGTAGTAAGTAGTAGTATAGTAGTAGTAGTATAGTAGTAGTAGTAGTAGTAGTAGTAGGAAGAAAAAATATTTAAGATTGTACCACAAGTGTACTATTTTTATTTATTATTATTGATGCAGCCCATTTATTATTGGTTATTATTAGAGATAACAAGTGAAAAGACGATAAAATGAGGAACTGTCGAGAGTTTCATTATCAAGGCACACACCAGGAGATAACGCGCGTAATTCATTGATCGAAGAAGAACGATACGTGGTTGGTAGTTTTTTGGTAATCATCTTCGTCGTTGCATCAGCCAAGAGAAAATTCCCTCGATAAGATGATAACGGGCGTAGAGGGAATTTCCATATCGTACATCTTCAGAAGATATTCCCACGAAATTTCGTTACCTCTCTAAAAGTATATACTCAATCAACGAAATGTTCAGAAAAATCGATCTTTTTCTTTTCGATCGTTTTACGCGATACGAAAACATTATTTTTCAAAAGAAAAGAAGAAAAAATAAAGTCGACGAGAATCGTAGATAATAAATCGTTAATATCGAGCGATCGATTTCCAACAATCGTTAACGAGCTACGAGATAGAGAGAACGTAACTTTCGGGTTGTATATATACTCACGAAACGAGCTGCTGTAATCGTTGGAGGCGCCGTGCGACCGGTAACGAGCCACTCCTAGATTCGATATATCTCTATAAGATGTGCCACGTGTGGTTATCGCTTCGTGGCACGCCACCTTTCCATTTCCATTTTCGCCGCTTCTCGTCTCCTATCTATCGATTTATTGTTTCGTCTCGAGAGTAGGTGTCGAATTCGATCGATGACATCTAAATCGTCAAACATTTTTTTCTTTTATTTTATGCTAAATGTATGGATCACGAAATTGTGTAAATAAAAAATGGCAAGAGAGAAAGAAGGAGGAAAAAACGAAAGAAAATAACAAGAACGGATGCATATAACAAAGGGAGGTGGAGAGGGGGTGGAGGGGGGGAGAGAGAGAGAGAGAGAGAGAGAGAGGGAGAATGTGCGCTGATTTCCAATTCACGCCAGCAATCTCGGCTTTTAAAAGCGACGCAACTAAACGCGAGGGGTTCGGTGCCTGCATATCGGTATTCACCGAGCAAAAGGCAAACCTTGCATTTTGCAATTCGCGAAGAGGGGATTCTCTACCGCCCTTGCTCGAAGCGAGAGAGGGTTATAAACACGTACACCACTAGCCTTGCCGAGTTTCGTTGTTCCCTGCCAACGTTGCTACGGCAAAGGGATACACGTTTGAGGGTCTGTCGTCCTTGCTCCTCCTTCCTATATTACGCATACGATCATTCTCTCTCTCTCTCTCTCTCTCTCTCTCTCTCTCTCTCTCTCTCTCTCTCTCGCTCGCTCGCTCGCTCCCTCTCATCACGTCGTTAGGGTTGCGAGTTTGAAACGAAGAGAGACGCAATTGGAAACCGGAATACCCTGGCCAGCTCGTTCGATCGAAAACATCACTCTTCTCTTTGCAAGGGGACCAGTAATCTCGAGAGAGCCACTGGCAATGTTGCTTAGTTTTCAAATCATCCTAATAATGCAAGTCAAATGATCTTGCGTATCATGCGACTACTAGATACAATTTTTTCTACTATGGAAAGTCGAGATAATTAACACATTGAATGTTGCGCTAATATTACATGACTACAGCCCCAAACGTGAATCTTCTATTATGCGATTTATTTTTAAATATTATCTACAAAAGATAAATAGAGGTTTATAATCATGTTTAATAAATTTATCTTACTGGTGGTCTTGACACCATCAATCGTAGTAACGATGATAGTAGTATTGAAAAATTTCATAAATATTGACATTTATTCTAATTATGTCTTTCTAATAATCTTGGTATCGCCGGTTACCCTCCCTCCATCCTCCCGTGGCATTCAACGTGTTAATAGTTAATTTGCTTTAAATTCATTTGTCTATAAAGTGAAAGGTGATTGTCAAATTGATTGTTCCGTATATCGTTTCTATTTAGAAAGAATTAAAACAAAAAAGTGTATTCATTATTCTCCATACTTTGCATTTACATTGTTCTTTTGTATTTTGTATAAATCCTTTGTGCGATTAGTGTTATAAATGGTTAACCAAACCCAACCCAGTCAAAACATAAATTAATAAATTAACAACAGTAGTAAAACGATTGATATAAAATTTTTAACGTGGATGTAGTACATGTACATGCGCTCGTGCTACACGGCAAGCTGACTGAAATACGACACGTGAATATACGTTCGTATTTGCTCAAAGGGTTAAAAGAATATTTCTTTCCTCTCGCACGTGGTATCGTGAGTGTACACCCTTTATTTTCATTCGTTCGCGGTACAAAGAACGAGCGGCTTTTCCCGCGTCAGAACGGTACACAGGATTGGTCGAGAAGAACAAGGACTCGCAACGGTGGTGGTGGTTGTGTTCACAGTCTTACAAACTGTACGATATTCTCGTTTATACACACTGTAAAGGGTCGCCTTCCCCCTCTCTTTCTCTCTCTTTTTTCCTTTTTCTCTTTGTCTTTCTCCTCCTCGTCTTTCGTCGTTCTCCGCATTCGAAGTTCTCTCACTAAACTACCTAGTGCGGTCTTGTGTTAGAAAAGCTACCATATCTAAAAGGTCGTTTTGAAAAGAGACTTTACGATTTTACGATCTCGTTCTTTGACGCGAAGCGTAACAAGAAAAGATCCTTCGATCCTTTCTTTCCCTTTTTATTTTTCTTACCACATTCACCGGTAATACCCTACACGGTTTCGTTCTTTTTTTTTTTTTGTTTAGAAAAGGATATCAAACGAAAAATAAAGAAAAAATAACAAAATAGATATAAGAGAGAGAGAGAGAGAGAGAGAGAGAAACAGAGAGAATTTAACAGTTTAACATTATCTCAACGAAATGACGGCAATTTAACTATAGAAGTATACACATTGAAACCACCCCAAAACTAAATTAACCCTTTCGGCATAACGCACTCTCTCTTTCTCTTTTTTTTTTTACACGCCAGAGAACAGTGGTGCCAAGTCCTTTCGATTAAAATATAAAAGGGTGGAGAGAGAGAGAGAGAGAGAGAGAGAGAGAGAGAGAGAGAGAGAGAGAGAAAGAGAGAGAACGGCAGTCGATTATGGTTGCTCGTTCGGAAAGCCGCAGGCACTTAGCCGAGTTCTTAGGGGAGCCGACTATTTTACTAGTCATCCTTCACTTTGCACTCGCTAACACACATGCATATATACATACATAAATATACACCCACACACACACACATACACACACACACACACACACACACACACACACACACACACACTAAAATAGGGAACCCATGTCAAGGTCAAGGTCGACCGACGTCCTACATCTACTCTCTCTCCTCGCGTTTCGTTCCTTTTTCGTCTTGATCTCAATGGCCAAGGCAAAATATAAAAAAAACTTTTTCACATAGCTAGAAAATTATTCTCCAACTTTCCCATACATTTCCACTCTGTACAATTCAAACGAGTAGTAGAAAGCAGATATGGTGGAATGAAAAGTATATTTACCAGGTCGTCCTTCATTTATCGATCGTGTCCAAAACGTAAATGCGTACGTTGTCATATTACGCCACCGTCAAAGCCAGATTCGAACCCTTTTACGAGTCCCTCCATCCGACGCACAAATAATTCGATGGATTTTCTTTTGTGTGTGTGTGTGTGTGTGTGTGTGTGTGTACGCGCGCGCGCGCGTGTATGTGTGTGCACGTGCGTGTGCGCACGCACACGCGCACTCGGCAAAAGTATTTATTTCTTTTCTCTCCTCACCCTTGGTTTCTCGTTCTTTTTTCGTAGATATATATATATATATATATATATATATATATATATATATATATATATATATTTACGGTATATACTATAATATATACATATACTATAATTATATTAACTTACGAAATTTTATTCGCATGAATAGATATAGACATAAAATAACGTTAATAATCATGTTTCTTTTCTTCTTTTTTTCGAATCGATCGATTCTATCAATAGTCGAACAACTTGATGAGAATCTATATGTAAAATAAAACGGAATGTAACAAAAAGATTATACAACCCTCCATGAAGTGGCGGCGCGTGCGTAGGAGCAAAACGCGTACGTGCAGAAAATGCGAGAGTAAGTGCACGGTAAAGCCAACGAAAGGGGTTGGTATTGATTTTTCCTCGTATTTGGGGTAGGACGACAGTGTTACGACGCAACGCGCGAAAGGATTCGCTAGGAAGGGCATGAGCGTGCGCGCACGGAGAATACGCTTTGCTTGTTTGCGAAAAAGGAAAAAAAACGATCAGGTTCGCGTGAGATTAATCAGAGATGATAAAAAGGGAACCCTTATACGGGTTGGCACTCATCATGATTTACTTTGATTCGACGTTAGAAATTAGGTACGCTAAACTACAAAAGCCGCCCTTTCTTGTAGGTTTTAAACTCGTTAATTACATTTATGCGATTTCGATCGTTCATAGAAACTTCGTGAGTTGTTATAAATATAATCAAAGAGAAATGCAACGAATAAAAATAATGAAACGGAGAAATTGTTTAAATTGATTTCTACGTTCATTCCATGATCATTATTAACTTATTGAATATCGGTGATTGACACTACATTTTAAAAAGTTTTATTTTAAAATTTTATAAAAAATTCTTTTGTTATTTTCAAAATGTCTAAAAGTATTTTCTCCAAGTAATGTTATGTAAAAGTTTAATGTAAAAAGTAAATTTATCTATGAAAGGTTATGAAAGATATAAAACAAACACAAATTTTTGTATTAAATCACTTGGACGTTAATTCTAATGAAAACGAATGAGAGTGAACTTCTTCAAATTTCTTACCTTAATATGATAGGAGTTCAGTTTGGTGCGGGGCAAGCTGTTAAACGCGCTGAAATCCAAACGACGGGAGAAGATACCGTTGGCTCCGCAGCTTTGTCTGAAAATAAAAATTCAGGGTTATTACGATCTTGATCGTAGTACAGAGTCAAGTCAACAAATATATATATATATATATTTCTATCAATGACCTTACCACTTATCTACCGTCTATCATTTGAAAATTTTCCATACCATTTCATTCGCAATAGATGGTCTCTAAAAAGGATTTGATAAAATTCTTTTAACGAAAAGTGAGAGAAAGTGAGAATCGAAATGTGAGTGAGAGAGAGGAAGAGAGAGATGGGGGGGGGGGACTAAACATTCCATTTGAAAGGCTTTCACGGGAAAAGCCGGTGGGGGATCCAGTGAATTTCTCGTGATTCATAATAATTCCGCACCCTCCTTTCTATCCCCTTGATAACTCTCGAAAAGGAAGTAGCAGAAGGAATGCGCGATAAAACTCGTACACATATGTTTGTATGTGTATATATGTATGTATGTATGTATGTATATATATATATATAAACGTGTGCGTATATATCTTCACGTACACACAAATTTATATGTATATGGATAAGGTGGAACTAGCTTAGAGCTTTTCAAACTGTACATGCGTACGTCAGATTCTTGTATGATCTTGTAACATAAAAAATCTAAAAATATCGACTTCGAACGATAACAAATGTGCACATTCCTTCTCGAAGTGAAAGCGCGAATTATGAGGAGTGATGATGTAAGAACCGTTATTCGAAAGAGCTTTCTTGGGCTCTAGGAGAACTTCTATTTACATAAAAGTATCATTCAACGTCACTGTCGAATAAATAATATAAAGATATATTGAAAGTGAAAGAGAGAGAGAGAAAGCATCTTAATATTCAAGACACTAAATTTAGAAAACCTACAAGAGTTAAAATAAACGCAATCGAATTGAAATAGAAATTTTTTATTTATATTATGACTTCCCAATTGTTAAAATCATTTTAATAATAATATTTAAAAATGAGGAAGGTTATAATCAAATCGAAAAGGAGGACTTAGAGGACTTAAGTGACCAATAACAAATGACTTTAAGCTGTGTTTCGTAAAAGTCGACAAACGATTAAAAGAAAATAAAACAGTAAAGTGACAACAATCGTAAAGCTTGAACCGTTGGTTGAACGATGTAAGTTGCGTCATCAGAAAGAGAGACAGACAAGCAAGCAAGCAAATGCAAGCAGACGGATAAAAGTGCGGCAGAGAGCTACGACGTTGGGAGAGAGAGAAAGAGAGAACGAAACAACTCGACCTTAACCTTGGCCTCCACTCGAATGAAATCGTCCTATGGTCGCCCGTATCGGTTATTTTTGGCAATGTCAAGCAAGGGTCACGAAAATATTACGCGTTCTTCCCTTCTGTCCTCACCACACCACCAATGTAGCCATACTATCGGAGGAAAACAAACTGGAAAATACACAGAGACTTGTTATGCGAACGACTGCAATCGAAATGCTTATTCCTCTCTTTTTTTTATCGACACTTTTATATAATTCCAATTTCCCACTACTTTAACTTCTCCTACATTTCAACTTCATTACAGTATAAATAATTATTAATGAAGGTATATTTTATATGTACGTTCGTTATCGATGGATATGATAAATATCTGTCCAACGATGACTAATTCAAGTCTGTTCGAAGAACTCTATTATATTAGAATTCAACGGAAAACGTTTACCTAATCTTGATTTAATCGTGCAAAGATAAAACGGAAGATCGCATGTTATCGAAATCCAATGAGCTTTTCGAGAAAACTTATTAGAGATATATAAGAGGACTTTATATTTCTTCCTTTCTTTTCCTTACGTCTCTCCTTTTTTCTTTCTAAACAGTGCAATTTTTGCGGTTATCGGACGAATTAGCTCGATAACAACGAACAAAGAGTGAAAACGTACTCGACGAGGATAACTCGAGTTTTATTTTCTCTTATTGAGAGCTAACAATATTATTACCTGAATATGGGCAGTTTTAAATAAATAGACAACGGTTTTACTACATAAATTCATTCGACAAAATAATCTCGAGAGTTTAACGATCAACAAGCATTATCTTTAAATTTGACTATCTCGAAGAGAAAAAAATGAACAATAGTGACTGACAAAGGTGGAAAAACAAATACGGGCAACGGATTACGTCGCAACTAATTAACGAATCGTAGCACGCGCTAACAGTGGAGGATAATGAATGCTTAAAAATAACTTTTAAAAGTTACCGCACACGCATTCACGAGAATGTACATTTCCTGTTCCTTGAAGAATCGAATAAATATTATCTGCACATATAAAGCGATGATAATATATGTATTTGTTTTGGTATACAAATTTCGTATAAAAAGTAAGAACATGCACGATATAGTTATCTAAATTGAATACAATCGTCTCGTTTCACGATTGGGCGACAATGATAATAGTAAAAAAAAAAGAAAAAAAGAAAAAAATGCAACATTGTCAATCTTAAAAAAAAGAGAAGGTCAAAAAGATAATCCCTTATCAAAAAAAAAAAAAAACGAAGTGAGCTTATGAATCACATGCGTGGCATCCCATCGTCTTGCAAATCTCCTGGGTTTAGCAATTTTTAATCTCTACGTTCGCGCATGGTTGCATCACTACGTTGACTAGTTGTTTTAGAATGACTAATACTCGACAACGTTACGCAACACTATCACGAAAGAGACGGATAAGAATCGATACTTTCGTTGTTAATCACAAGATCGGACAATCGTAAGAGGGGATATATATATCGTGTATCTACTCCTACGAAAATAACTCGGAACAAGTTTGTCTCGTCAATAAGCGAAAACGTTTTTAACCGAGGATTTAAAAATACTTTGCAAATCAATGAACTTATGTCCAAGTTTATCCTATCATTACATATAAAATACGACAACGCATAACGATAATATGGTCTGTTAAATTAAACGAGATATAAATCATGACAGCAAATTTTAACAGGTTCGCTGAGCGAAAATCGTCATAGTTCGCGGTCCAATTAATGTCAGTTTTATTATCAACGATATGTGCACGTGTGAGCAGCAACACTGCTATCACGAAGCAAACAGTGGCTATGGGGATACACGTACGAAATAATCGCAAGATTACAACTCAAGCTGTATTCAACTTGACTCTGTTAGGCGGGAGAGCATTTTTATCTGACCTTGTCGTGACTTTTAACGCTCGAAGAAAATCACGCCTTTTCTTCCTTCCCTTTCTATTTCAGTCGACGTAGTTTGCCTTCGCACAAGGACAGGAAGAACTTCGAAGAATTTCGATCGGTTAGAGCACACGTGCGATATTATGAATCGTAAACTCGATCCAGTCACATACTACAAACTCTCTCTATATAGTAAATCGAATAATGGCAAATGAATGTAATTATTGTGACGCATGAGCAAATCAAAATTACATATGTGTATATATACGTGTCTATATGAAAAAAAAAAAAAAGAAAGAAATAAATAAATAAAAACCACAGAAAAACGTACAAAAAATTCAAGATTCTCTCTGCATAGCAGATCATAATGCTTGGAAGGAGGACGAGGAACAGTCTGCATTTTTCAAACAAAATATTGTCGACTATCTCTCTGCACGCGTATATTCTTGCGCGAGTACTCGCGCGAAATCGATGCGCTGTCCGCTCGTGACACGCCCAAAGCAATGAGGAGAATGAGAGTCAGAGAGATCGGTGGGTAGCGCACGCGTGGCACTCTCGCGTTCTCTCTCTCTCTCTCTCCCTTCTCTCTCGTACGCTCGCTCACTCGCTCACTCGCTACCTCACTCACTCACTCTATGCGTGTAGGTGCTATTGGGATTGTCATTGAGACCTGAAACGGAAGGGCATCTGAGTCACGAGCTTTATCGACTAACTGCGCAAAAATGCCTCGAGCGAAAACATCGCTAATACGCCGGCCACTCGACCGACCGACCAACCAACCAACCAACCAACCAACCAACCAACCAACCAACCAACCGGCCAACCGGCCAACCGACCGTCGAACAAATGCCGGGAACGTATATTTTGATCACATAAGCTTCTTCTCTTTATATTTCCGTTTTAACGTCGACTACCTTCCGAATATCACACTTTGTCGCCACACCCATACCTTTCTTCGTTTCTTAGCATCTTCTCTCTTCCCCCCTCCTCTATTAGACACCATGAGACGCTTATAAAAAGTACGACGCATGAAAGGGATAAACAAGATATTTGTTATCTATAAATACGCGAGAAAATTATATATGTGCAGGTGTTTGCTTCCCTGTCGCATTTGTTGCGTGATCTTTATAAGAGAAACGAGAAAAAAGAGAGGGAGGGAGGGAAGGAGAGAGAGAGAGAGAGAAAGAGAATAACGACTTCGATCTTGGTAGTCCGATCATCTTTTTTTACTCAGTACACTTATATACACTTGCGATCGTGCTCTAACTTGGGAAGAGTATATTCTCATCTTTCGACGAAAAATATCGTTGATTGATCTAACCTTTTCTCATACATATTTTTACACAATGAGACACGAGACAGTTAATGAGATAATTAATCGAGATCAGGAGATTGGAGAGGCTTGTTACGAACCAAAATTACAGAGAGCGATTACAGTGTAACCTAACAGAGTACTGCGAACAAGATTAGAAGGCTAGACAGGGTATAGTATGCGGCAGACAGGACGGCAGACTGCAAAGCGAAGGGTTAAGTAAGTGATGCAGCACCGTTCTCAATTCACTGTTTCTTCCTCCTTTTCTTTTTCTCCGTCTATTACTCCATCTATCTCTATTTCACACTACGATGATGATAACGATCATCTACATTAGAAGACCGCCCAAAGCAGTTGCAACGAAAAACGAAGATGTCTAGATCGTACACACATTGCTATTGGCAAAGTCGATTACGGTGAATCGTTGAAGCAATTCGCAGAATCACGACTTGCTAACTAATGTGTCCGATGATATAACGAATTACGAGAGAGTATCCACAGCATCAACAACGGCAGTAGCTCGAACGAACTCTTCCATTATCTTATTAAATTCACTAGAGAGAAAGAGAGAAAGAGAGAAAGAGAGAAAGAGAGAAAGAAAGAGAGAGAGAGAGAGAGAGAGAGAGAATGTCGATATTTTCTCGACTCGGGTAACTTTCTCACGTCAGTTTTATATACGATGCACACACCAAGTGTAAAATGCGACGTAGACGGACATGTAATCGCACGATCTCGTTTAACGGGAGATGAAAAATCCCCGTAAATAATATCTACGTGTCTCTGATAGCTAAGAATACGCTGTCAACATATACGTTCCAACGAAATGACAAGGACGAGATTTTATTTTCAATATAGAAAAAGTAAATTAAATCGTATATGAACGAGTACTTATCCTTAGATCTCCTTTCTCCATGGTTTCCCTTCCGTTCTCAGATTTCCAAAGTAATCACACAGTGTAGTACTGCAATTATTTTTCGAAATCTAATGAACAACAATCGTTTCTTGAGTTTATTGGTCCATCAATAATCGATCAGAACGGGAGTAGTATCTTAAAAGATTGAAAGCTTTTTGATATATTAATCCATTGTTGCGTGACTGTTCTTTCAACGAACACTTAACCTTTTTCAAACGTTGATTCGTACAACATCCATTTACATTCGTCTTGAATTTCTAGTCGAATTTATTTTATGATTCTATATAGACGTACATCAAAGGACAGCGAACGTGTTAAAGAGAAAGGAGGAACGACCCTCGAAAGGTGGTTCCGTCTTTTACGTCTCACTATGTCCTTGAACGACGCGGATGGGATTCCTCGATTCGCTTCAAGAGACGTGAGGATCCTTCCAAGGAAGCAACGAAGAAAAGTTAGCACCTGCCGCATGCGATTGCGTGCGATAAAGTGAAGAAAGTGTGTGTGTGTGTGTGTGTGTGTGTGTGTGTGTGTGTGTGTGTGTGTGTGTGTGTGTGTGTGTGTGTGTGTGTGTGTGTGTGTGTGTGTGTGTGTGTGTGAATTACTTGACGTTGAAATGTCGAGCTATCTGACTATGCAGAAACATACAAGTATCTTGGTAGATCATCTCTAATAAACTTAAAAACGATAATGAATGAAGGATCTGATGTGTTGTTGATAATGAAGAAAACATCACGAACATTAATTGTTACAATGATGTTCGAAACATGAATATAAATTAAAATGAATTGAAAGAAAGGAGAAAGGTTAAGGGTTGTTAAAATAAAAAAAAAAATAAAAAGATGTCTTTCTACATTTCGAAATAATGCAAAAAATATGAAAGTGGTTTCTACCAAGAAGAATCGGGGGAGACCGGTTCTTCCGGCAGGTTTTTACCTCTACTATTAATAAACGTTATAAGTATATACAGCAGCAGGCAGTGAGCGAGGTAAGAGGATAAAAATTTGGTGTATGTCACGCTATTCGTTCCCATTCGTTCGCTCGTCGTCTCTGCGTGTATCGCATCGCAAGGCAAGAATTTATTTGCACTATATGGGCTTAGCTTAGCTCTCGCGTGTATTTATGTGCCGATTTTAATTGTATGCTAATAAGGACCGTTCCAAGCGCAAGAAACGACAACTCGGGTTCGTTAATTAAGACAGAGATGGCATTAAAAAATAAACACGACCTCGTCTCTTCCCTCGTCTCATATCTTTCTCTCGATGCTAAATTCGATTATGATTTTTCGTCGATTGCATGAAATAAATCTGCGATAATGGGGGTACGTAGGTGTTCCTACGAGAAAAAAGAAAAAGGACATATGTACATTATTTCGCACGATATAAACACTCGGAGAGGAGAGTACAGTATTCTATGAAAGTAGATAATAAGCAATCTCGCTATCTTATCTCGCGATCTCAGACACGATCAAGAGGCCCCGGAGTGATACTTCGTTCACGATTAATTAACCCTTCGAGTCGTTCCAACGCGAATCGGGTCACGTTGAAACGTCTGAATAATGGAGCAGCAGTAAACTTATTCTTTTCTTTGGCGAGAAAATAAAGAAGAAAAAGAAAAGAAAAAAAAAACAGAAAATACAAATATTTTCTAAAATAAAATTGACTCGTCTCCTTACTTTCTAACATCAAACTTTCTCTCTCTCTCTCTCTCTCTCCTCCCCCTCTCTCTCTGTTTTAGCGCAAAATGTATTTCACCCTCGATCTTGATCAAAATTCGACTGAGAAAAGTATGAAATTTGTCCAAATTTTTTTCTAAAACTCAATAAGCTAGTGATTAGTCGCCGTGACACGTGTATGTGTTTTACCTTGAGGAATATCTTTCTTTCATTATCGCGACTCTCCCCTTACGTATAAATCTAACAATCGTGCAACGAGGCAATAATGTGTATCGTATCAAAAGACTTTGAGTTTATACATTAATCTCTCATCAAACAAATTCCAAACGATAAATGTCTTTCTATACGTGTATTTTCAAAGAAAATACAAATACCTTATAACAAAAGCTTTTAATTGCTATACGCCCGCAGCGATAAAATTATACTGACCGAGTAAACAACAAACTTATGTTCAAAAGATAAAATTCTTATCGCTTAATTATCTCGTGTCCTCTTATAAAAGAAAAAATAAATAAATAAATAAGAATAAGAAAAAAGGAATCATTCGTCAAAATATTATGTTTACGGTATCGCATGTAGCGATTGTGAAACGATAGAGAAAATTTATAAAAGAGAAAATCTGAAAATGATAAATGATATCGATGAAAAATGACTCGTTATTGTACTTTAATTACAAATGCTACATAAAATAGAAAACGGAAGAGCAAAGGAACACGCTCGAGCTCGAGGTAATAACAACAATCGTCCTTTTAGAGCTTGAAACAGAGAGAGAGAGAGAGAGAGAGAGAGAGAGAGAGAGAGAGAGAGAGGAGAGAGAGAGAGAGAGAGAGAGAGAGAGAGAATGAGAGAGAGAAAGCGTAAAGAAAGCAAACTAGCGTCTCGGGAGAGGTAAATACGAGGTTAACAAAGCAATTAACAAGTAAACCACCTTAGGCTTCAAATAATTCATACGAACTCACACGGACTATATATACAGGCACTTGTACGCGTGGCCCCGAAAAACAAAAGAGTTATATAGTTTTCCTGCTTCTACGCAGAACTTCATTTTAAATTTTGCTACGGTAAGGTATATCAATAAATTAGGAAATAAAAACAAATAAAAAATATAGAAAACGTGCATAAACAAAATAGCAAAAGTAGTTGAGAATTGATAATGTTTGTGTTTGGTGTATGTGCGTGCGTACGTGCGTGCGTACGTGCATGCATGTTACGTGCGAGAGAGAGAGAGAGAGAGAGAGAGAGAGAGAGAGAGAGAGAGAGAGAGAGAGAGAGAGAGAGAGAGAGAGAACGGGTGGAGAGATAAAGGGTGGAAAGATAAAGGATGGATCGCGTAAATAAGGATTCACGTTTCTCCTCGGTCCTTAAGTCGGTGATTTAGATGATGACTATACACAGCAGTAGCAACAGCATACACTAAACCTCTAGCTCGGTTTCTCCTCGTTTTGCGCGTACTGCAAATTACACGGCTACGTTATACAAGAGATAAAGTTGTGAATGATATAAGAGAAAGATGACGATTATAATGTCTGTTTTTCTAACGGCTAACTATACAAGGAAGAAGAAAATCTAGTACTTCCTACACAACAAGCTCGTAACGTATATGCATGAATTCTGATACGTTTAAATGCAACAACACCAGCATAATAAAGAAATCAAAAGTTACCGCTAATATTTAGCAGAATTTTTGAAACATCCGTTCGATACAAAAAAATTCTGCCCGGACAACTGTCTTCCCATTTCTCAGAGTACGACCGTAACGAGAAATTACGTCGCGTGATTAGAAACGAGAGAGAGGGGGGGAGGGAGGGAGGGAGGGAGGCGTGATTAACAATCAACTATAAATATTTTCTTGTCACGATCCGATCGATAACGAAGGACTGCTTGCACAAATGGCATGCGTTACTCTTTGGTAATGTGTATTGCAAAAGACGAGAAGCAATTTTTCTTAATTACGGTCATTCGATGGGTGCTTCGACAAGCCCGCCCGTTTTCTCTCTCCCTCACCCCTCCCTCTCACTCTCTGAAATAGGTACTGCACGTCGAATGGGTTTAAATGTAACTAGACTTGCCCAAGGGGTGGATATTTTTAACGAAAATAACCATCCCGTAGCCGAGGACCCATGAAAACGGTCCATCGACAAACACAGTCTGAACGCCACTACCAGGCTACGCTAATTAACCTCGAGAAGGGCTGCCCGACCGTTAACCTACCGTTTCGTACTCATTGTACCTTTCCAAATTACTAGCCTCATTCCCTCATCCTCCAACTCACTCTTTCTCGCTTTCTACTGATACACACGTCTTTCCGAAATTATGAGATACCATCATAGAGAGAGAGGGGGAGGGAGGGAGGGAGGGAGGGGGGGAGGGCAGAGGGACAGGGAGAGAAGATGTAACGCTTATATTCCGTCCGTTAAAAAAAAAAATATATAATACATGAAATGGTAAAATCCTATCTATCTTACAATCATTCGATCTCACATAAGTAGTCTCGATTCACATAGAATCTTTTCCTCAAATCGGACAAAAGTTAAACCAATTAAAAAGTACTCGACATCCTCGAGAATTATCGATTTCTCCCGTTAACTAACATTGTTCCCTTTGTATTCTCTGTTTAACGATCTTTTCAAATAGCATTTGAATTCATGACAAAGCTAAATAACCAAGTAAGCATTCAGCCCGGTCAGGAAGCCCCTTTCCTTAGTCTTATATCATGGAAAAGCGTGGTTTGCTTACTAAAAAAGGCGCAAAAGAAATCGTCGAAGGATGAAACCAGACAAAGGAGAAAAGGGGGGAGAGATAGAGAGAGAGAGAGAGAGATAGATAGAGATAGAGATAGAGATAGAGAGAGGGGGAAGAGAGAGGGGGAAGAGAGGGGAGAGAGAGAGAGAGAGAGAGAGAGAGAGAGAGAGAGAGAGAGAGAGAGGAATGACTACGAGTGGCTTTCGATTCATGAATGTTAACGACATGCGAGAAGAGAAGGCGTGTCGTCGTCGTTTCCTCTACCCGACTTATACGATCTATGCATTTGCATAAATTTGGCAAACAGTCTATTACGCATTCGTCGACGTATACGCGGGTATGTAATCTCGTCTCTCTTTCTCCCTTGCAGAAAATACAAGATAAAAGATACGCGAGTTTGGGTCAACGTGTGAAGGACATTTCTACCAACTGAATAATGTAAGCCACGATAATAATGGCGAGGACAACGAAATTCGTTTTCGGAAAACTTGTATCACAACGAATGCTATAATAATTTTATATACCGATTCTCATAATCATTAAACGAATAAAAATGATGTAAGATATATAATTTGGTCATTCGGTACAACAATGATATTATTTAACACTTTGAAATGACTTTAATATCACTCTCGTGACGGCCACTCAATATGTTGCTGGACTTTATTTAAAACGTCTTTCAAATTTCTTTTCTAATAATAAAGTTTTGAAGATTTAAAATATTTTTTTCTGATGGAAGTAAAATACAATATATAACAATTCCCCTGTATCCTTGATCTGCGGGAAAAAATTATAAAAGTTATTAGATGAATTATAATTGATCTGTGCGAAAAATCAGTTCGGCACTCGAAATTAAAAAAAAAAAAAAAAAATCTTGTTATGTAATTATCAAACTCTTCCTGCATTTAGTAATAACTTCATTTCGTTAATCTCGTAATCGTTCCAGTCAATCGCTAATTTAAAAAAACGGATAGGAGAGGGAGGAGAGAGACTAAAATTACTAAAACGTGGGTCGGCATAGCGCGTAATTTTCGCGATACCATAGTTGGCCCATCTAATCTCGTTAGCCAACCGGCCGGTTAGTTAAACATGCGGTAATAATGAAAGTCACCTTGTTATTATTAACCTAGCGCCAAGGGAAAAATAAAAAGTATCCGACGAGTTCGGTGTAGCAGTGAAGAAAAAGGAAAAAAAAAAAAGAAAATTCACAGAAGCACGAGTTATAACGAAGTTTAATCCCTTTATAAACTTTTCTCCTTCTTACGCGACTACACTTCGCAAGTTCATTCCAGGATAGAAAAAAAAAAAAAAAAAAAAACATAATCAAGAAAAAAGGAAGCAACTTAACACAACAGCCAAGCTCGTCACGCTCAGATTACTTCGACGCAATCCATTTAGAAAGGAAAGGACGACAAATTTATTATACGTCTTAAGCCAGGATCCCATGTATAAAATATTACCATATAAAACGAACTATTATAATCTCGTGTTTACCTATAAAGTATATGTTGTAAATTGTAAAAAAACATATGTATGAATAATATATAAGCGATAAAATGATAAGAAAAAAGAATGAATGAAAGAGAACAACCCCCCCCCCTCTCTCTCTATCTTTCGATCTTTTATGGTGATTTTTTTCTTCTTTTTTTTTAATAATAATAATAATAATAATTGGAACACACGACCCTTTCTTTCACTTCATCGTGACGCGAATGGAATGTCTTATTTGGGATGAAAGAAAAAGAAGAAAGAGAGTGGGGAGAGCTCCTGAACCGATAATAACGCGAAAATTCAACTGAATTTGTCATGGAGAGGGTGAATATCCACCCTTCGAAGAGAATTTAATTAAGGGCAAATTCGACCTTTACAAAAAGAAACACACAACCGATAGGCGGAGAAGAGAGAGGGTACACATCTCGTCTCGTCTTCTTTAAGGCATCCTTGGGAGATCTGTCTGTCTCATTCTCATTCTCTCTCATTCTTATTCTCTCTCTCTCACGCGCGCGCGCGGACTTGAGGGTCGAAGGTCGAGGTTCAGGGTCAATCCTCAAACTCGCCGGTCCTCTCTAAGCTCTCTCACTATCTTCATCGTTGCATTACTTTTCACTCCTACTCATCCATATACTTCATCGGGTCCTACATACAAACGTCGCTTTAAAAAATAACGTATAATAATTTTTCTACTGCATTCTAAATTATATAAAAATTAATAAAATATTACAATATAAAAACCAATAAAATCTAAAGATTTCATCAAAATTTTCAATGGTTTAAACTATTTCCGTATTACATAAATCGTATCATCGTTTGGAACTGAAAGTTTAATATTTATTTAAGTTTAATATTTTTTTTATAAAACGTTAGGAAAGAAATTTGAAAAAGGTTTTGAATAAAGTCCTGCAACATTAAGTGGCCTTAATGGCATTTCAACGTGTTTCATCAACTCTGAAAGTTGATCCACGAACTTCCTTGCAGGATTGAGCAATATATAAAACGACCCTGACATTTTCGAAGGCACATTTTTTGAGTTTGTAGTGAAAATATAGACGAGAATAAATAGGGGTAAAATTTTAAATATCATCGAAGACTTCTCGTCACACGTTAATTACTATGTTTGAGAAAAGGATTATCGATCGATCACATAGAACACATTTTAATAACACGTAACGATCATTTATCTACTTCAAGAACCACTAAAAACTATCGATAATGGAGAAACAATGAAAGTGATAATCACTATACTGGTTGAAAGTGTAAATTTTTACTCAAACATCAAATGCGAATATGGTATAATTCATCCGTACGGATAAGATCTCTATAATTAAAGGTCTTGTAAGGTCTCATTATAATAACGATTAAAAGCGTGCATGTTCATATAAAAATGGATAATGGTTGTATATAAAAAAATAGTTGACGTGTAACGATGTAATATTTTCGTAGTGAGAGTAAGAAACAATTTTAACATCTTTTATAAATAACATTTTCTCAAACGAACTCTTATTTCTTAATCTTAACAGATTAACAAGTTCGAAGGACTACGCGAGAACAAATATCTCATTAGTCATTATAGCTATTATTATTATTATTATTATTATTATTATTATTATTATTATTATTATTATTATTATTATTATTATTATTATTATTATTATTATTATTTGTACGATAAACCACGTTACTTACGAGGAAAATTTGTGAATTCGATGAGTCAGAAACATAACACGACGTCATACTTACGCGAATCAGGATTCAATAAAACTATAACGAAAAATTACGTCACATGAACGCATTTGTATACGCATCTATACATATATATAGAACATTATTTAGGCTCTGTGATTTATTTAATTTCAGCAGAACTAGTGAAAATAATTTCTTATCGTTACCAGCTCATCCGAAGGGGAAATTCATCTGGAAAAAATCATGAAATTGTTGCTAAATTTTAAGATTACTTTTCGAAATAATCCACTTATAAATAACATCTATAGACTTCTTACAAAAGAAAGAGATCCAAAAAGAAATAAAAATGCAACTGAAAACAAAAAAAAAATGTTTACCCTTTCCTTCTAGAATTGTTCAACATTTTCTTTTCTTTCTTTTTTTCTTTATAGAAAATCGATTGGTTGATGACGATTTAAAAGTTGAGATTGTCGTTAACTCATTATCAACTATCCTAATTAAGAGAAAACAGTATTTCCTTTCTGACAGATCGGCTATTCGAAGAACTTGTAAATAAATATGTAAATGATAAACCGAGGGCTTTCGAGTGATTTTTCTTAAAAATAGCTTCAAGAAGAAGCTTGAGAGAGGAAAAGTTCCTTTAGTAGCAGCGAGTAGCTCTAGCCAACCCTCTGCTGTTGCCTGCCTTCGCAGTTACGTACAACGATATTTAGAATTGGTAATCGACATCCTCGTTGTTATCCTCTCGATCCCTAAGCGGAACAAGGCGTGTTCGTCGTTTTCGTCGTCATTGTGTCGTCGAAATGGTGGCCCCTTCTGAGTCGACAACCACCCGAAAGATTTAGGATAATGCGCAGTTCGGAGGAAGCTCCTCCTTTTAATTGAAGCCCATAAAGGAGGAGAATGTGTCGCGAGACGGGCTGGATAGGGAAGCAGAGAATAAGAGAGAGAGGGGGGGAGGGAGAGGGAGGGAGAAAGAGAGAGGAGAGAAAGAGGTGGGAGGAGAGGAGGCGAAAGGGGAAGTGAGAAAGGGAGTGAGAGAGGAAAAGAGAAAGACAAAGAACACTTTCCTCGAAATTTTACGAGCTTCCTCCCACCGACACGTCGTTAGATTGAAAATAAAAGGAAACTCGCGTTTCCTGGATGAGGGTTACACAGTAGCAACATCTTTGAGACTACTATCGTCGAATTGAAAAACAAGTTCAGGTCGGAGAATCTTTCAGACTGGAGAATTTTTTTTGTTCTGTAAAATCGACAGATCGATATATGGTAAAAAAAAAATCGAAAAAGAGAATTAATTAGTGGTTCTTTGCAATGGAAGATAAAAATGGTAGTAGCGTGCAAAATGTAGTAAATGTACTCCCTCATCGTTTTGCCTCTTTAAATACATCGCGATGGCGTGATTCAATGCAGTCGGCCTTGAAGAGCTGCTAAAGCATCGGACTCCTTTACTTGGTGGCCCTGAGGAGGTGGCCACGGTCAAGGCCACAAACATCCCCTCTCTCTCTCTCTCCCCCTGTAGCCACTTCCTCAACTTCCTCCTCTCCTGCACTCTTCATCATATTTTTTCTTTTCTTTTCTTTTCTTTTCTTTTCTTTCCTTTCCTTTTTATACTTTCACGCAAACGTACACACTCGTAAGCCAAGATGAAGAAGAAATTATAAAGAAACTCACGACAAATCCTTAGGGTATTGGTGGACTTTGAGGAACTCTACGAACGTTGCATTCGAATGCAAGAGCATTCGGCCGTGCCGCGTAAGACTCGCCTGACTGAGCTCGAAACGAAAACGGCTCCGGTTCCTTTGTGCGAACGCACACTTTTTTAATCGCAACGCGAGAACAAACTTCCAAGTAGAAATCGTACCGTGTTAGTAGTAGATACACGATATATTATTTTGTATTATCGCGCGCGTATAGGCGCGTGAACATACACATAAGTGAAATTATTCCTTCGTCTATTGACGAATACGATTATATATCGTGAGTTATTATTGGTCCGTTATATAATAAAAAAAAATACCCAATGTATAAAAAATAATACATACGATAATGAAAATGTCGGACAGCAAGACAGCTTGCAATGCTTTTTCACGATCTTCTTTCGTTCCTCGTCGAAACGATTCGGTGGAACGTACGACAAAAATAAGATAGGTTTCCAAGCCTGAAGAAGATCGTGAACTAAATATAGGATGCGCCGAAAATGCCTCAAACGCACACCGTGGGTGGGACTCGACATCGTAATCTTCTTCAGTCTTCGCTACCCTTCGTCTTTTCTCCCTTCGAGTAAAGAAACTTTCGAGAAACGACATATGATTGTATACAACCCGATATATATATATTTCTTCTAACGTGCCTTCCTCCCTTCCTCTCTCTTACTTTGTTTTCGCAAAATGAACTCACTCGCAGTTTCATTCAAGCCTCTTTGGAAAGCTCGTCTGGAAAGTTCCTGAATAGGGGAAGAACTTCCGCTTTCTGCTTCTAGCCAAGTGCCCTTTTCTTTGTTCCTCGAAACGAACTAGAAGAAAAGAATCTTTCTATCTCTCTTTCTAATTTTCTTGACTTCGAATGAAACCGATCGAATCGATTCGACCGGAAAATCACGTTCTAACGTTTCTTTTATAGGTTAAGTTGACCAATCGTCTTAAATCAAAGAGATTACACCTCTATCTTCCGTTGAAATATTATCCTAGAACAGGAAGGAGAGGGGGAGAGAGAGAGAGAGAGATCAAAATTTCAAGCGAACATAGAATGATTCTTAGGGATATCGGGTTACGTTTATAAGAGGGTAATCGCTCCTCTTCACCGTTCGACCGTAAGCCTTTCCGAGAAGTTCCGGATTGATAGAGCCGCCGCCTACGTTCTTTACAAAGGACATCACTAAGTACGCAGAATATATAGGAAATAGCTCTCAAATACTACGTATGTACATAATACAAAGCCCTTACAAAAGTTCCTCTGGCAAAAAGAATACTACTATTGTGCTAAAGTGTCATTATTACTCAAGAAATTACCAAGGAGAGGGGAGAGAAACAAAAAGATATTTCTTAGCGTGTCCAAATATCAATTGGTAACGATGAGTCATTATTGTCGGCATAAAAAAGCCTTACAAATTTTGAAGTATCGTATCTTTGTCGGTGATCTTCTGTTCAATTACAAAAAACATCATCACAAAAGAAATATATATATATATATATATATATATATATATATATATCAAGATTTTTCTATTATCTAATATACTCACCTGGCCCGATCTGCAAAAAAGTCAACCTTGCTCTTCTTCTTGACGATGGCCTGGGGTTGATGAAGAGGACTGACGCTGGGCTCGCTGGTGGCCGGCGGTGAGCTCGACCCGGTGCTCGATGAAAGGGATCCGGCCCTGCCGCGTCCGGATTCGATAATTTGTGCTTCGGTAGTGCCACGTCCGTTCGCGGAAACTACGTGACTCGAGTGGTTCGGTGGACCGGCCGACACGGCTAAAGTCGGCCGAGTGTTCTGCCGATTGCGTCGTTTCTTTTTCTTCGCTTCGTTTTCATCATGACGATTGCCGGCGGCGTTACCTAAGCCTGGTGGCATCCAGTCGAGGTCTTTCTTAAGATGGCCGCGACCGCAACGGCATCCACAAGCTTTAAACGCAAGATCGTAGCCTTTTTTCGTCCAGAGATTTTGATGACGTTGTCTCTCGGACCAGCTTCTTGCACGTCCACAACTTTTGAGATAGGTCAGGATAGTTTGCTCCCACGCATCGAAGCACTCACGATGCATAAACTGACCGACCGGGCAGTTCTCATTGTTGCAAATGACCTTGACCGTTTCATGCAAGGCGTTCATTCGAATAAGAGAGTCGCTGCGCAGACATTCGCCCGTCGGTGTGCAGCAACGGGTCGTACCTTGATTGTTGTGGTTGTTGATGCCGTTGTTGATATTATTGTTCTGGCCAACAACGAAATTGTCTATATGAACGGCGTCGTTACTTCCGGTCGCACCTACACCGTTGTTGTCTCCGAGGCCACCACCGGCAGCGTGACCGTTGCCGTGGCGCCGTGGGGCCATGGCTCTCAAACAACCGACCTCAAAAGCCGTTGCAGCCGTTTTTCTTGATTTTCTTCTCTCTCTCTCTCTCTCTCTCTCTCTCTCTCTCTCTCTCTCTCTCTCTCTCTCTCTCACTCTCTCTCTTATTCTCACCTACTTCTGTCCCTCTTCGTCAATGATTTTACCCTGTTTTCTCCTCTTCTTATCTTCCAATAGCAACACTGACAATGATGACGAACTGCTATTAATGTTTGAGTAACCAACGTACAGATCTCACTTGGTCATTTTCCCGCCCGTTTCGCGATTCCACGTTCGAGAAGCAGGATGAAAGTCACGTGGTTTCTCTATCTTACTTTCCCGACCGGCGAAGGAGCACACTTGTCTCGCTCAAGAATGTTATTCAGAGGTTAGAATTCGATGACAGGGAAGATTCTCATCCATCCACCCATCTACGGGCGCAAAAATTGACTCGACGGACTTGGTAATACGAGATCACAAAGATCGACGAAGAATCAAAGTCAAGGTCAGCTCGATCGAGGCGACACCATTGAAGGGTGGACACTTGGAGTACTTCGTTCTTTAGATTCTTTTCTCGAAACGCGCAAACTTCACGTCGAGATCGAAAACGCGTCTCTTTTTTTATTTTTCTTCTCCTTTTCTCTCTCTCTCTCTCTCTCTCTCTCTTTCTCTCTTACAATGATTCGGTCGAATTGGACAAAAAACAACGTAGGCGAGTTTCTCTCGGTAATCGCGCGTACCGTTGAACTTGTGCGATCGAAACTGGCTGGCGACTGGTGAGCTTCGATGTTTCTATTGTTTCTTCTATCTTCTTTCGCGTTCTCTTCTTCTCCCGCCTGCTGTAGAACACGAAAGAGGACGTTCGCTCCGTATGTGCCCGGTGTGTCTGAGTGTCAGGGTCACCAGTGAGGAGGACGCGCGATGTTCGACGAAACGCAATTTTTAAAGGATGAATGATACCTCTTTCTCCACTCTCACTCTCACTCTCTCTCTCTCTATTAAATTTTCATACCTTCAATGAACATTAGCGACCAGATCGCGAATAGAAAATCACCAACGTAAGAATGTTTTTTTGTCACGTCCTTTCTTTTTTATTTGTCTCTCTCTCTCTTTCCCCCGTGCGTGGCTCGGAGAAATACAACGAGAGGAAAAAACGCTAGCTCTCTCTCGCACGTTCGCTCGCACTTAGGGTGCACCAGAATCACTGAGAGTACCGGCGACGACAGCGTGCCGGCTGCCGTTGCTCAGAGCGCGGGCGAGCGCGAAAGTGAGGCCTCATTGGGTGAAAGCGAAAGCGGCATGGTGGGGGTCACGGCTAGCGCGCCAATCGATGCCCGCCGTTCTCGTCCCCCGGACGGCTCGTCGCCCGTCGCTCTTTCTCTCTCTTACTCGCGCTTTACCGATCGAATCGTCTTGCTTCGTCTCGCGAGTGAGTCGTGTGTAGCTTCCCGTTTTCCCCTCCACAATCGAAAATGCGCGTGTGTGTGTGCGGCGCGCGTACATCGTATCTACCAAGAGTCCAACGCGTTTTACTTTTCACGACAGCTCTGTACGAATAATCTGCGACGAGCTTGTGCGCTACGCGCTCGTGCGCGCGACACGCGATTCTGAGCTGCTATTTCTCTCTCTCTCTCTCTCTCTCTCTCTCTCTCTCTCTCTCTCTCTCTCTCTCTCTCTCTCTCTCTCTCATACTCATGGAGTTACACGGAAATTGTATAAAGGTAATCCCGTCTTTTCTCTCGTTATCACCTATACGTTTTCGATAGTTTCTCTTTTTTGTCTCGCCAACAATTTCATTTTCTTTTTTTCTTTGGTTTCTTAGTAACTCTACCAGCGTTACTACTGACACGAACGTGTTACATAAAAACCGGTATTCATTCCATCGAAAGTTAAGAGTATCGTAGGAACAGTACATACGTTACTCTCGAATTCGTATTAACAATCAAAACTTTTTTGTTTATGTAGTGTATGTCTCTCGAGGAACAAAGGATGTAGAAAAAATGACACTATGCTTGTTCTGCTGCGACTTTCTTGAAACGTAACGTTGTAACCTAAACATTACCGCACTGCATCAAATAAAACTTCATTACGTTTCAACGGCTTGAAATATTTTGTCAAATAAATATCAATTTTATTATCGGGATTCGATGTATATCGTACTTCATACATAATCAGCGAAATCTTTGTCGAAATATAGCGAAAAGTGAAAGGAAAAGTGTCCCTGTAATTCTTTGTTCCCCTTGAAATGGTCCAAGTTGAGACTACGTTACGAAAAATTGAAAGAGCGTCGTTTATATGCGTGTGTATGTATGAATATCGAAGTTATGTTGTCAGTACGTTTGGAACATTGAATTCGTAGAATATACACAAAAGAATAAACAATGTAAGATCACTGGATAAAGAGAGGAACAAAAAAGAAAGAATAATAAAACCAATTTTTTTCGTTCATTTTTTTCTGATTTCTCTATCAATTAGTCAACACGCTATTATTCCATGAATTCTTATAATGCGTACGTGCTAAATATCACGACATTCCGTTTACGATTGTTTTGAACAACGAAAGACTAGTTTGCTTACGTAAATTTTGCGGTACTTTTCTTATTTCGTCTTGTTGGTGCTATCATCTATAATTATAGTTCTTTGAAAACTAGTTATCGCCTTACACGGTTTCGATAGAGATTAAGAACGAAGTATATTGGATGTGCTACTTGCTTATACTCTCCTAATATTTTTACGTAGGTTATGCGATATAAACAACGATTTAAATCGTAAATGATTTCACGCGATCGATTCTCTCGTATTGTAAGTTTTCTTCTATCGAATACTTCGTTTATTCCTTAATATTTTTTTCACATCTCGATCACGTTTCTTTCGTTGATCTTAAGACATTCTATTATTGTAATTGTAACGGATAAGACCGACTCTCATTTAAAACTTGAACCGGCCAACTTCCAATTTATTAAGATAAATAAATCAATGAAGGAATATATATCGATAATTTGTTAAACTGTACGATCTGAGACTCGTAAGTCGCGCTTGATTTATATGAAACATTATTAGATATGCCTTCCTCTTTTTTTTTTCTCTACATCGATGCGCGAATTGCATATTTAACGTTTTTAATAAGCGTGTGAATCATGTGTTTTTAAAAAGAAGCTTGTACGTGTGGTATACTTAAATGGATAGAAACGATAATCGTATTTACCAAGTACTCGCTCGCGAGAAAATATCCATTATAAAGCATTTTACCGAAAGGAGACAATATTGAGTTTTTTTTCTCAAAACAAAGCAAAAAAATTCACGGATAAGACTACGACGCAAGTAAGTACTTACATGCGTATCCAGCTTATCCGTTACGTCGAACGATACGATAGCGGCTTACAATCTACGCAGTGGAAGAGGAGACTGACTATATAATATCGCATTATAATCTTTGGAATTATTTTATAACCTAACGTAATAACGTATAATATTGAAATTTTCATTCGATGGTAAGTCTGTTGAAAACAAAAATAGATAATGGATGAGAATAGATAAAGGAAATTTTTCTGGTCGAACCGGAAATTGTCATGGTTATCTTATTTTTTTTTTTATCGGCAGCAAAGTTCCCATAAAATGCATTCCGTGATTGTTATATTCACGAATAGAATCCGTAAGCATTCGTATAATCACTCGATCGAATTCTCAAAATTGTTCATCGCCGTTTTACATTCTTTAATCGATCGGTCCCGTTCCTTTCGAGAACTTCTAGTTCTTAGACGTGGCGGAGCATTGAACCGAACAACGACGTCAGATATAATTGAATCGATCGCTTTCTTTCTTTCTTTCTTCCTTAACGACGACATTCTTTCGTGTATCGACGGCGCTGCGTCATGCTGTGAGTAATGCAAACTTAATTAGAGATTGTTACGAACCTCGAATTCTTCGCAAGATCATTTAGAGTAGATTTTACGATACGTGTATATAGTTTTTTCAATAAATTATTACTTTACGTCTTTTTCTAAAAATCTTTAGTACAATTTTAATTGCGATAACGTAAAATGAACTCGAAACAATCGATTTTAATTTCGGCGATCGCAATTCGTTCGGAGACATCTGGCAACCCAATTGCTATTGTGATCGGAATTAGAACGACAAACATATCTGAGATGAAAAATTTTGTGCTACGTGTCAGCTTCGATACGCCGCTACCGCCGACAGAGAAACGACACGAAATACGTATTAGATTACATTGCATAACTTTATCGGCGGAACATAAAGCTGTTACGAAACATGAGACGCCCAATTCTTTCTCTCTTTTTCTCTCCCTCTTTCTTTGTCTGTCTGTCTTTCTTTCTTTCTTTCTTTCTTTCTCGAAATGGCATAAAACTGAGAAAGTCGTACTTATGTGTTTCAATAAAAATAGCACGTGGAACCATCTTAAATTTTGATCCGAAATAACCAAACTTTTCCTTTAAATGTATAATACGTTTTATTTGAAACAACTATTTTTTCTATACGTAGATGGTGGTTCAACCGTTAGTCCGAAATATTATTTCTATGGTATCTGTTTAGTGAATGTGGATAAATACTGATAACAAGCATTTCTTTTTGCAACCTTCTGAGCAATACTTAAAATGTGATACAAACAATTACTTAAATAGTTATTATTTGAACAGTAGTCCCTTTCACGTTATCGTCGATTCTATTAAGGAACTCAAGTCTATGTGAGGTATACATATAGGAAAAGGGTCCCCAAAGTTTTACGATCTAATCGATAAATTTCAAAGAACTTAGGAGCGATAGGAAAAAGCGCGTGCGAACTTTCGAAGCATATTACGTGACGTATCGGCCGCAAATCGTCCACTGCCATCATCCACACCCTCTTTTCCTTTTCCTTTTTCTATCACGAAAGTACACTATGCGTGCACATAAACTCGTCGTTGATGAATAACAGAATCGAAAAATTGAGATTTATAGGGCGATCGAGTAGGTAAATATATAAACGTAATCGACGACGAATTCAATTCGTTCGTCACAAAAGATCTTGTTGTTTATCGAAACGTGTAAATATTGTATTAGAGGGATAGAGTGGAAAGGCAGAGGAGAGTACGAATCTATACGAATTTTTTTTTTCTTTCTAATAGGTACCGAAGGCTGCGCAGAGATTGCATAACGGAAGAAACGTACGCAAAATCAGGGCAACTGAAAGAGAAAGAGAGAGAGAGAGAGGGGGGGGGGATAATCCATCGTCCTCGAGAGGCTCCCTATGAAAAAGTTGTTTTGATCGGCTCAGGTTTCTAGGACGGTGACCGTGAATGAGGCTTTAGCCGGTATATAATGGCCACAGTTGGAAGAGGAAAGGATAGAAGAAGGAGAATAGAAAAGAAGAGAAGAGAGGAAGGCAGGAAAGGTTTAGGTACGGGAGAACCAGATGTCGTTGGAAAGGAACACGGTCCATCCCGTTTTACGTTTAAGGTGCACCGTTGCTCGATTAAAAAATCCGCATTTTGTAGGGAGCTTGAGGGAAGGTTGAATGGTAGAGAGAAGGTAACGTAATATAATAATAAAAAGGGAAACAGTATACTTACATGCGACCGTATAAAATTGAATTCTCGTTTCTTTTTTCTTTTTTTTTTTTTTTTAATAGCATATACGCACGATAATATGATCTTCGAAACATTTATCATCTGCTCGTTCTATTGAAAGCGAGGAGGGTTATAAATTACCGATGAAAATCGATTCTAAAGTGAATCACTATGTATGAGCACGATAGTCCTATCGTAAGATCTTGCACGTATCAAATTCTCGAAGGGAATAACGTAAGTAGACGCGTGCGAGGAACAAAGAAACGAGCTCTTATTGTTCGTTGAAATTTTTATTTCGCACGCTAGATGCGAGTATGTAAAAGTATCGTGAAGATGGATCGTGAAAGAGCGAACTAGCTAATATTGCTCGTTACTTCAAATATATTGAAAATTCGCATAGGATATACTTTTATGTACCAGTTCCGTTCAAGATCGAGCAAATATAGATAGGCCGAGACAATATGTGAGTTACTGCAAGAGGGACAAAGAGAGTCGATAGATGGAGAACAGTGGCGCTACCGCGGCAACACAAGGTATATAATGATACGACGAGGTAGGCTGGGAGAGTAAGGGTTTGGGGAGCTTTGAAGGTTGGGGACACAGGATTGACCGTGGGACGCAGAAAGCGGGGGTGTAGGTCTAGGTTCAGGGCCGTCATTGCCCGGATGGGCGTGCACTTTCGGTTTCAGGCTGCGCATGCTCGTTGCACTCTCTCTCCCCTACTATCTCTTTCTCTCTCTCTCTCTCTCCTAAGTCCGGGGGTAGATGCGTTCACGAAGATTCTACCCACGTAAAATCCACTACCACCGGTACGAACAGCACCCTCGCTACCCTAGTACCTCGTCAGGATCGAAAATTACAGGGCGTCTCTCGTAGATAAAGAAAGAGAAGGGGTGGTCCTTTTTCGATGTACCGACGCCAAAAACTCCCGCCTTGCCCCACGAATTTTTATCAGATTCCGATCAAGTATCGTTGCACTCTCGGCACCAGTGAACGTGCCCCTTTAGGATCGAGAGCTCGTTCGAACAAGCCTCGCTGTTTTACCCGGGAAAACTGCTGCTTTTCCGATCGATTGCTAGACCGTGGAAAGAGTAACTCGCTTCGCTTCTTCTTTTTATAGTCTCGTTGAATCTCCCCGGACGTGACAGAGAAATCTTTGCTCTCAAAATACTTGTGAAATTCTAAAATTCTCTTGAAATTCTCAACAAATCTAATTAATATCTTTCCTTTCGAAGGATGAAAAGATTTTCTATCGGTGATTATATAGCGAAAACGAAAAGAAAGATAGAGAATAAAGTAAGAAAAGTAGTGGAACGTAGTGGAACGTAGAGAAGGAAAGAATTGATATAGGACTCTACGACCACGCCCGCGAAATGCGAACTCGAGCAAAGGGCAGTCCACGTTATATTCATCCATTTCGAAATACGGCTCGAGTTACGCAACGAACAACCATTTTTTTGGACGTTCTCCATCGTTTCGCCTTCGTATTATAAATTATTGTTATACTTCCCGCATAAATATCCCACGCCTATCTCGTTGTAATCGTATTTTTTTTTTTTCTTGTCGTTGATCGTAGAAATAGTTAAAGCGAGCAGTCCGCTATTCGCTAGAAAGAAAAAAGACAAATAGATATATTGAAAGAGAGGGAGAGAGGGAGAGAGAGAGAGAGAGAGAGAGAGAGGGAGAGAGAGAGTAAATAAAGAACGTAGTTATTTTCGAAAATTTATCTCGAAGGAAATCGTCCGCGTTCTTTTTTCGAATACGTAAAATGTTTTCTCAAAGAAAAACAATTCCGATGTAAGAATTTTACGACGGATTATTTCCTTTTAAAGAATATCGAAGAAGGACAAGTAGTAAAGGTACGAGTCGAGTGGCAACGACTTCGTTGAGAGACGACAATGAAATATTGTAAAAGCGATAAAAATTGGAAGATACGAACTATTCCTAACATGGTTACATTTTATCAAACAAATTAGCGATATTCGAGAACGTATACGCACGTTCAAAAATTATCTCTTATCGCTAATTACAGATTAGACATTCCATTACACATGTTAATTGTTATTTTTTTTTCCGAACATATTATAAGCTAATATTCTTGTAAAGTCTATAGTTATGCCCGATGTCCGAATGCTAAAACATTTTTTATGTTGTTTACGCAAACAAAAAAAGAAGGAGATAAGAATAGAAACTCGTAAGACGTTCTCCGAAGACGAGCTGTCGCAATTTCGATTAGATCGCGACTAGACACGGCTTAGAGCCACCGCTAAGCGTCGAGCTATTCATAGCATGCCAACGTGCAATTGCATAAAGCTAGTGGATACGTTGACCCTAACGTGTTACGTAAGTCGCGTCTAGTGCCAGCTATCAGAGGAACGATAACACTGCCCGATGCTTGGTCCCGCGGTTGTATATCTATGAATACGTTCGCCCCTAGATCGTATTATTCACAATCTCCTTGTGCTCGATCCTCCCGGCAATTTTCGAAAGAGACGTATTTCGCTCGTTTATACACTTTTCTTTAAAAAAAAAAAAAAAACCTTGCTTTTCTCTAACTCTCCTCTTTTCTTCGTCTTTTTTAAATTCATAATCATCGAAAATCGATTCCATCTACGGATTTCGTTGAATAGTATCATGTTTATTATCGTTAGAGGAAACTCGAGGATTATCATGATATTTTGCCGATAATAGTGGAATAAAGATAATGTTCTAAGAAAGAAAAAAAGAGGAGAAAATTGCGAGAATAGTCTTTGATCCTTTAACATGGAACGAGAATTGTAATCGGCTCTCCCACGTATCGTTTGTTTTCACGATTAGATATCGTGAATTGCTCGGCGACTGTTCCTAGTCACTAGCGCCGATTAGATAGGACAGTAATTGCGGAACAATGACCGCTCGTCGGCCGTTAGCACCGTCGGATTGCATCGCTTCGAGAGGTTCGTTGTTACAAAATGCATACATACCGTATGCGAATCGGCATCTCTATTGTAGCTACTCATTGCAAGCCAGTCTGCAGGTGGGTATTAATTAATAGAGCACAATGATTAGAGATTGTATCGAGTGTCTACAAAATAGAATGGTTTCGAGTTTTGCAAATGAACGAGAAATAACGATTCTTTATGTTTATAAAATCGTTGAAACGAAGATAGTTACAAAAATTAATAATATTTTTTACTTCCATCAAAAATTTTCTCTCGGTAATATTCTCTTTCTTCGATATCAATAGTAATAACATTTAATAATCGTTCCAATTGTTTTTTGTAATTTGCTGCGAACGTTCGTCTGGATGTTGCATTTCACGGGTCTGACGTTCATACTGTGCAATTAGATGTCGTTATCTAATTACCGTCGACGAAGTTCCTGAGTTAGGAAGTTAACGCGTTATTCTCGAAAGAATTCGAACCAATGTTGACGTTGAACAGTTTCATCGTCTTTTCGTCGTCGTCGACATTGTTGACGGGTACAGTAGAAAATACGTTTTCAGTTGGAAAGACAGACATAATATTCGATATCAAAGAGAGAGAGAGAGAGAGAGAGAGAGAGAGAGAGAGCTCTCGATACTCTCTCGGTAGAGGTACGTTGGTAATAAATCGAGGAACGAAGTAGACAAGAGTGTTAGGTAGATAGGTTGGTAGGTAAGCACGTACATATATGTACGTTCCTGGATACGTGTACTTACGTACGTATGTAATATGTACGTACATATGTACGTAACAGTCGTTACGTTAATGACCGGCCGAAGCGAGAGAGTAGGTAACCGAGCTTTCGAACGGTAACGGGAATTATGTGGCTTTGTGTGAATACGTGCGTGGGTATATGTGTGCGCGAGACGATATGTAACGACGGCGGTTGTGGCTAAGTATAATCTCGCGTCACGAACACGCACCGTCGTTCGAAAGAAACCTTATATCCCACTCGTGTGCACCCTGAAATTTGAGTTCCACGCGAACCGCGAGTGCCCATTTTTTCTCTCCTTCTTTTTCTTTACCTTTAACTTCGTTGTTGAAACGAAAATCTTGATAATCACCCGAGATCGAAAATATCGCTTGAAAATATTACAATCAATACTCGTTTTGTTTTGAAAATTTTATTTGCGAGGAATACGTATTTTCATAAATATAGATGTACCAATGTCTTGCTTGATATACGTTTCGAAGAATAGAAGTAACGAAATTCATGAGTCACGAAAGAGGTAAAAATAGGGCGTCGTGACGAGTACTTACCGTCCCTCCCACCATGAATTAATGAAAAAGGAAATTCTACGAAATCGTAGAAGAGAGAGAGAGAGAGAGAGAGAGAGAGAGAGATTTCGTGCAACGATTCGTGTTATGCTTGGGACATCGAGCGAAGAAAATTCCTGAGAATAATCGGGAATGTTTGTCGCTAGGAAGCCAACAATTTGGCTACTTATCGAGTCCCCTCGTGGTATCGATCTTATAAAGTTTCGATCTTCACTTTTTCTTTTGCCGACGGAGACAGACACGATACGATTTTTATCGTTTCTATAAATGTCTTTTCTAGCGTTGAAGATCAATCGCACATTATATTTTTTTTTCATGTCGTGAAATTACGAGAGGTAATTAATTGAAAAAATTTCTCAAACGAATGACTCGTTTTTTCTGCGATACATGATAGATTCCGAGAAAGCCACGATCGCTTCCACTTAATCATAGGCTTCGAAGTTTGTTTTGGTTTTTAAAACTGGGCCGATGGGTCGTTGACCTCAGACGAACCGTATCTCCCCACCAATTCGACTCTGCAGGTCTGAGTTACTGCGAACCTATATACCGAGTGGGCTATACTAGAAGCCGATCGTTTACGGTGCGTCACACACACACACACACACACACACACACAATCTCCACGTGCTCGCGCCTATCCTCATGTTCGCCTTTTGGCTGAAACAGGGACGCCGACACTTCTTTGAGACGATAGCGATCTTGCCGTTATTTCGAAAGCCTACTCGACACTCTTTTCTCGACATTTATTTTATCCTAGATTGATTCAATTTATCGAATAAAAGAATACAATTATTTCGATAAGATTATTCTTATTTTATTATACAAACTGTATCTCATTTGTGTTGAAAATTGATGAAATGAAATTTTCTAATTCGAAAGTAACGTATAAATACGATACGTTAAAAAAAACGACTTTTGAGTCGTTACAAAGATTATTCGAAACTTAAAATTGTTGATATAGGTTTCGAAATCTTACTAAATCTCGAGTATTTTGTCAGTTTCATTGTTCGACGAGCGACATTGGATTCATGTAGTGAAATCTGAAACATTTCGAATCGCTTCGAATCTGTGTCGTAACTTTTAACATAATTCCGAAGCTTACAATTTATGAAAGTCTCAATAAGTCTTGAATCATTTGTCACTTATGTGTGATAGCGACAATCGAATTCTTCCTCGATATATCGAATCTTACACTGCTAAATTTTGATTATTTGTTTATTAACAAGTTTTTATTCGAAGTGGTATGTTTTAATATTTTTCCTTTGGTACTGATTATATTTTTGTCTAGGAAAAAATTATTTCGCATAGCACCGATGTGCTTTAGGACAGAATAAATTTTTTCTTTTTAGTATATAAACGTATTCATTAGTATTACTTAGACAGTCAAAGTTAGCGTACTTAATTTTTAGTAATCGTTTATATATATATATATATATCATTATATTTTATTATAAATTATAAATCCTTAAAGTAAAACACATCTTAAAATAACAATTAAATAAAAAACTGCGATTTTTTTAAATTGTATTGAATAAATAGTACTTAAACTTATTTTTTCTACTTTATTTTTTTTCTCATATTCATATTCGTTATATGTACTGCAAGATACATACAAAAACGAACGTAAATAAATGTACTTATAATAATTCGAATTTTAGAGACTTTCTTTAACATTTTATGTCAATGATATTCCTTGAACAAAAGTAATCAAAAAGCTTGTAAGATATTAAATATTCATCAAGCTTTTAGAACTTATCGTAACTCTTACGACACTCAAATCTATGACGATCAAGACTCAAGAATATTAAGTTTCGAATCGTGTTCGTAATTACGATACAGATTCGAAGCGATTCGAAGTGTCTCAGTATGGGGAGCCCATTGTCGAGAAAACAACAAAAGTGACAAAAGACTCGAGAACTTATCAACTTTCAAGACTTCTTATGTTTCGAATCAAGATCGAAATGATACGAATTTGTCATCAAAATAAACGAAACAGATTCGAAGTGTTCCGAAATGTTTAGATCCTATCACTTTATTTACATATGTACTAATCGGTATATTTATTGCTCTAGGGCATAGATAAGAATGCTATAATATTTTGATAATTCTTACATAAAATAGAAAGAGAGACAGAGAGAAAGCAAACACTTCATATAATATTAGGTCGATGAGTGAATTTTTAGTCCTTTTAAGTAGATCGCACGGATTCCTTTATTTTGTTATCGTGTCGCCTTCGGCTTAGAGGAACCAGTCGATAGAGACTCGTTGCTAATCGTATTAACGACTGCAGAGTGCAGTGAACCGAGCCGGTGTTACGTCCTTCGAAAATGTTTTCGATGGTCGCCTTACAATTAGCGTGAAAAGGGACCTCCTCGATTCTCTACTATCTCGTTGAATAAACCGGTGTGAAATATGCCGAGCCATCTTCGATTCCTATTCTTCCATTTTGTTTGTGGTCGTCTTTTTGGCAATGACGTCATCTAAGCGAGAATGTAAATAACGCTTGGGTCCACCTACCAAGCGATTCCTCTTCTTATATCATTCGCTGTCTTAATATGGTCTTTGAATAAGAGATGCACACATGGCCACCGAATTTCCGAGCTTGATCGTGCTTGATCTTGTCGACGAAAAGAAAAGGAAAAGATGCAGAGAGAAAGATAGTTATCGTCTGAGTTGATTCGTACTTTCGATCCATTCAAATATTTCGTTATTTCATTACTAACATACTTTTCTTCTTTCGGAAGTCAGCTTGTCATCTAGAAGATAGTGGAATCCAGTTCAAGCTCCATGAAAACCAGTCATTGGCGTTGAATCGAAGCCAAGGTCTAGTCTCATCGCTCAAACTCGATTCGAACTTCGGAGTTCTTTTATTATATCAATATCGTCGATGAGAAGAAAACCGACGGAAAATAATTACAATAATATATTTCGTTGAAATTTCGATATGAGCTCTTACTAATTTTCTGTAAGACTATACGATTGAAACTGCAAGGAAAGTCACACAAAATCATTTTAATTCATTTACATACCATTAAACTTACGATATATATATATATATATATATATATATACATACTTATATTATAATATATATATATATATATATATATATATATATATATACATACATACTTATATATATATATATACACATACTTATATTTATATATATAGTCTCTATTGACTTAAAGTTCATTTAACGAACGCTCGCCATTATCGAAGATAAATTTCGATTGTTTCGAATCGGGCTATTCTCGAATGAGGCATCGTTTTTATTACCGACTGTCGTAAATACTTACTTGCTTTCCAATTGGCTTTTAAACGTCTTTTCTCTTCGATCTAACGTCTGCTCATGCAAACCGATCAAGTTTCATGCGTGAATCATTTTATTTAGTTTTTGTCTGCTTTTTTAACTTTTTTTTTTATGCTAGAATTCTTTTACCTTATATGAGATGAATATTAACAGATGTCGTTCATTCATTCATTCATTCTGTTTATCTCGAATTATGTGTGTGTGTGTGTGTGTGTGTGTGTATTATATATTACTCACTTTGTCTGCTTAACGTTGCAACGATATCATTATTTAAAATATGTTCCATTTGTGTGATGAGAAGAAAGCACCGTTAAGAAGAGGAAAAGAAACAATAATTGATGAGATTTCTTCGCGTTTTCGACTATAGGAATATAGTGAAGTGGTGAGAAGCGAGAAATAGCAGCGTGGCGAGGTAAAATCAAACTGATGTATTCCAATGCGAATTTTTAGATTAAAGAGGATAAGAGTCATGAGGAAGGCGACGTTTAATAGCGATGCAGCTATGTAGAACCCAAAAAAGTTTGATTCTGATCCAAATGTAATGACCACCACATCTTAGGCTCATTGTCAATCAATGTCTCATCCAAGTGATGTATTCAACATGCCTAATATGTTGGACGTGATGAAAGAACGACCCATTGTCGGATAAAAATTAAAATATATCTATAATTCGTATATATGTTAAAATCATTAAAATCTTAATGTATAGAGTAAAATTAACTATTAAACTGTTTTTTCTTTAATGATAGTGAGTAATTAAATTGTTAATTTAAAATTACTTTATGATAACAACTAAGCGTTCTTCAACATGCTAGAGTTCGGAACAAAATTACTCCATTGAAGTATTATTTTCGGATGCAACAAAAACTAAAATCCACTTAATTGTTGCAAGTCATTTCTTAAATTTTCCAGGATATTTTCCTATTTTTATATATAAATAGTTCAACTCTCATTTTTTTGACTATCTCTATTTTAATAAGATGGACTGATCTATTTCTTAAATGATTCGAAGCTGCTACATAATATTTAATTGCAATATTTCCTTGTTGTTTTTCGTTTAACTATAAATATCTATTGCACCGCTATATTAGCGTCATAATTCTCCTCTTTATTCTCTTCTTTCTTCGTTTATATTTCACTTTACTATATACCGTACTCTGTTCTTATATCGAGGGTAAAAAAGGGAAAACTCGGAGAAAGTCGTAATAGTAATAGTTATTAGAGTTAGGTTGGATTAGAGACGCGATGATGTATCATAAGGCATAACTCATGTCACATGACGCAAGTGATGTAGATGTATTCTCTCACGAGAAAATTTTCCCAGCAACCGTGATCCCGTATTAACAATAAGAAGGTGTCTCGAGATTAATGTTGTTGCTGACGCTAGTGACGATTAAGATCTTAAAGCAATAATGTCCAATCTTTTTGGTTGCCTGGACCCCATTGACAATGAATCAAGAGAAATTATTTTAAATTGCGTACAAAAAATAAAACATACAACGTTGTAAAATGTTCGGTTGTTTTTTTAGTCACACTCTACGTGACAATACATTCGGCATACTTTCACGTACAAATATGCCGCTGCTCTGCACGTGCTCTTCGACCGTATCATCGTCCGGTGTCATTCTCATTCGATTGACTTCTGTTATTGATGTTTTTTTTCAATAGCGATTATATTTTGGTTGCTATATTCTACGATCATCGATAACTTATCTTTGAAAATTTCCGGTGCGCCGCATTGCTCGTTCTATTGGACCGTATTATTCGTTCTACAGCAACCCTGCCTTAAAGCGTAAGTTCAATTGATAAACATTTAAAATTTGTCCGTTCCGTGTGCGAATGAGAGAAAAAAAGAGTAACGGAGAAAGAAAAGGAGATTGTACTCGTAGCGGTATCGATCTACCAACGATGTTTTCCTTCTATGGCGAAGTTTTACGTAACGAAACGAATTACAAAAAATAAAAGTATCAAATAATTTATACTTTAAACATGATTCATGTCTTTGTTTTATATATTATCTGGAACACTTGGAATGACATTGAGTTACGAAGAAAGTTGTTTAACCTTTTTTTAACAATTTCGTTGTTGAAATATTAAATTTTATCGTAATTCTTTTGATCATTTGAAGTTCACTCTATTTCGTCCCACGTTACAAGAACATCGATAAATAAGAATAACTAATATCTCTGTTTGACTTGTTTCTGAGAAGAAGACCCTTTATCGTCGATATATCGTGCAAACACTATAATTTCGTCGAGAGTAACGCTCTTATCTCACGGGTGTCGTAGTCCCGGACGTGACGTCACATCGACTTGAACATAGTGAAGCATTTGAGATCCCGTCGGCCGTCATTAAAGGGAATCTTTATTAGAACTCGGAGGGACGAAGAAACACAGCCCTATATCTTTTTTCTCGTACGTCCCAGCATGGTGTATCCATTCGATACGCTCGAACATTGTGCGGATCCACGCACAATTCGTCAAATATTACGAAATCCTGGCGACATATGTCTGTCCTGTATCTTCATCTCGTGCCACCGTATCTTGTTGAAACAGAAGGCGTTTACTTTTTCGGTAAATTCTTTTCCTTAATCTTTTTCCTAGAAACGATGGATCCCTATTCCCTACTCTTTACGAGATTAGAATTATACTTGAGCGATTAGAAATAGTTAACAGCAAAACTATTATCGTATCTCTGTTGAAAATAGAAGAGAAATAAATAAGTACATGTTTTCGAATTTTCTAAGACCCTAGATGTAACAAGAATCACCCGTTTTATCCAATCAAATTTTCACGAGAAAGCAGAACTCTGGTATGTTATCATAGAAAAAATTAAACTGACTAGAAAGGATTAAGAAGCTATTATTCGCACGATTTAGTGGAAGAAAGAAAGAGAGAGAGAGAGAGAGAGAGAGAGAGAGATCGTAGTCACACACCGTTGGAAAGAATCGGACAAATCAGCTCACATTTTAACATCTTCCCCTCTGATTGTGTGGACAGGTCGGACGAGAGGAAAAGGAGGATTCTCTCTCTCATTCTTTTCTTTCGAGCTTCTCCCATTTCAAATCACTGCAGTTTAGTTGCAGGCTGTTTGATGGCTTTCTTCCTTCTTTCCCTTTTTCTTTCTGTCTGTCTCTGTCTATCTGTCTCTCTCTCTCTTTCTCTTTTACTCACTTTCACACACATACACACACTCATGCACTCCTTTTCCCTTCTCTCTTTGTATAATCGACTGCATCGGCGAGACGCAGTACGGTTTTGACCTTCGCCATGTCCTTCCTGTCGTGCCCGCACCCATCCATGAGCATCGATTATAGCGAATACAGTAAAGCTCATGTGCAAACACGCCCTTTGATATCGACTCTTCTATGCATTCTGATGTGTCTTCCTCTCACCCTTCCTCTATCTTTCTCCCTCTCTCTCTCTCTCTCTCTCTCTCTCTCTCTCTCTCTCTCTCTCTCACTCTTTCAATTTAATTTCGTTTTCATCTTCCGTTTCAATTAAATTTATCTTCTAAAATATATTTGAAATTTAATTGGAATTTCTCTCATTGTCTCTTTATCCTTCTCTCTTACATTTTCGATCGAAGAGTGGCTTAAATTGTAAGAGGAGGTGGAAATGGAAGCCGTTAAAGCGTATGGTTAAATATATTACTCAATTCTCAAGGTCATCATCGTGTAAATGCTTACTGCTTCGATGGTACCTTCCTTCTCTTTTCATTCAAAGCGGATCTACTCGATGGATCGTTAATCAAGGTTTAATATGATGTGCGATAAAATAATCTTAATATGAAATAAAAAATACAAAAATAAAAATAATCATATAATGGTATATCGTACCGTGCAATCAATCTATTTCGATTGATTATAAATTTTTTACCGACGGTCTGTAATTACATATTCGTTCCATATGAATTAACGAAGTTCTGTGTTTCGTTACATTGCATAGAGAGATGCAAGGATGTCGCGCTAATCGAATGCAGCAAGACTTGACAAATAAGGTAAACGATTCGTAAAGAGGTTGAAAAATAAATTGAACTTGCGCCTATTTATTAACGAAGATGACTGATCAACTCAGTTCTCCGCTTTATTTTTCTCACGTTGATCGATACCACGATTGGGCGATTGGAAAAGACGGTCGATTAAATAATGTTTATGTTGACGGACAATAATTATAACAACACGGAGGTGAAGGAAGGAGGAGATGTGCACGACGAGTATTTTTTTAATGTGTCACGCGAAAGTAGCCTTATTAATTTATTCTATTATTTATTCGATTTAATTTAGCATGATGAGAGAGAGAGAGAGAGAGAGAGAGAGAGAGAGAGAGAGAGAAGAATTTCGACGAACGTCTTCCTTCTTTCATCCTCGCTTTCTATCTCCTCTACAAAAATATTTCTTTCCGTGATTCAAAATCAACCGAAATTTTGTGTAAACACAGATTTTATGTTATTTATGATTATATTATACTGGCAATCTTGTGTTATTTATAATCGCCTCGAAATGAAGAAACAAAGATAAAAAACGTAGACGAACATACATATATATCTGTAGAAGACATATTTAAGAGGGACAATACAAAAACTGTTGGGTCGGATGCATTGAATCTCTTACAAGTACTGATTTAAGATCGATTCACACATTTCAGTTCAGTCTCCTTCCCAGTTGTCCGGCCATAGTGATTTTAATATTATTGTACGTAATTTTATATGTACATATTCATACATTATCCGTTTAGTCTCAATGCAATTAGCGATCCGTCATATACAACTCCTCTAATATAAATTACGAAGACGAAAAAGAAGACTGAATTAAAGATCGTGAATCGATCTTTCAGCGCATGATAGCTTGAGCCAGGAGTTAGATAATCTTTATCGTCTTATTTTGAACTTATCTTTGGGATATCAGCGATGCATCGGTGATCATCGTGGGGCCAAAACTCTCCATTGATGATGACTCGTTCAAACTTTCAAAAAGAAAGCAGTGAATGAGTTATGAGTAAAAAAAAAAGTAAGAGTAAAGCGAAATTAATAATATGGTCGTTGCGAAAGGTATAGATAAATTTGTAAAAGTAACGTGGTGGTAATGATGAAAATAAAATAAGAACGAAAGGAACGATCGTGTAGGAAAATGATTTTTTATTGAAGAAAATCAATCGGTATCTCCGCACTTGCTGGTTGATCACAATTCCACGCACAATTCTTCGATGAATATCACATTGCGATAACGGTGGTACGAAGTGAATTTCGACCGTCGTTGAAATGTTCGCAAGGTAAAAGACGAAGATCGGAACGGAGGAGTCGAGCGAATCGCAGATGGCTGCCGGAGACCCACTGGCCCAGTTCCGCCTGGCTTCGCTTCATCCCCCTTGCATCGCTGCACCCTGCTGCATCTTCAGTGACGTCATCGACCACCACCCACGCCAGCAGAGGCAACCCCTACCGCTGTGCTTGCACTCCCCACTTTCGTTCTCTTCTCTATCCCTCTCTACCCATCTAACTCTGTCTTTCTCTCTTTCTCTTTCTTACTCTCTCTCTCTCTCTCTCTCTCTCTCTCGCTCTCTCTTTCTCCCTCTCCTTCTTTCTCACTGCGTTTCCTTTCCCGATTCATGGAAGGAGAGAATGCATTTCTGCCAACCACTCTTGAAGTTACCCCTATAACGCTTCTCTTTCTCTTTCCCTGTTTCTACCTCCTACTTTTATCTTCACTTTTATCTACCTTCTTTCCACTTTATAGTGTCTTTTTAAGATCTCTAACCCTCGAGTCTCGCTATTTTAGAGAATGGTGACTATTAAGCTCTTATTGTTTTCGTTGGTTACTTATTTCTATGTTTATTTTATTTTTCTTACAAAAGTATTCTTTATTAGAATTCCATCTTTTTTATTTCATCATTAGGAAAAATATTGTCTCGTTTTTTTTTAATTATTGATTTTACAATATCTTCATTATGATAAAGTTACTATGGCTTTCGAAGTTGTCTCCGAATAGAGAAGCTATTTTCAACGGCGCATCGAACGATTAAGCCTGACTGATAAAGTGTAGCTGAAGCTTCGCTCTTTCGTAGCGCGATGGCAGCAGCTGGCAGTAAATCGATTGAAAGTTAGCTTTAGTAATTTTTAGAACATATCATTTGTTTTTAAACTAATTGCTCAGGCGATATTTTGTTTTAAATATATATGATATTTAATGTTTTTAAAAATATCAGACTTTTTTAAATGAGAAAAGCAAATGAATAGCGTCCATTTTTTCTGCCTTCTGCATGATGTATGTGTTCGCCATTTTGGCACGTCCGAGTATTGCCAATTAGCAATCGCAAGCCCTTCGAAAGTCTCCATTAAACGCACTCGGCCAACTCTCATACTCCTGTCACGTAAAATCGAGCAGAAACGCACAATTTTCTAATTTTCAAAGCCCTTAACGAGTGACCGGACGTTAGGAATTTCCTGGAAGATCACGAGAATGAATAAAAGAGAGGGAGAGTAGCAAAAATGAGGAAAAAGAAATATCGAACTGCGCTTTTCGTAGCGTAATGCGTCAAGCTCGTGTAAGCATGTACGAAGTGGAAGGAGCTGTGCGATCCGTACATACGTCACACTGTACTAAGGGTAACGTTCAAAATTGTCCAACTTGATGTTTTTATGGATTGATCACTTTTCATTTAATCCATCTCTTTTTAGTTCAATATTAAGAAATATAAAGGTGATATTTAAAGTTTTAGGACGTGATTTGTACATGAGAGTAGAAATACAAAGTAATAATTCATGATCTAAATTTAAAAAGCTAATTTAGAATGCTTTAAAGCAAAGTTACGCAAATGTATGTTAAAAAATTATGATGTGACAACGACGAGTAAGCCTGTTACGAGAGAGAGAGAGAGAGAGAGAGAGAGAGAGAGAGAGAGCAAGTGGAGGTGAGTGACATAGCAGGAGAAGTGATTTACGACGGTACGTGTGTGTTTAAGCTGGTTGCATACGGGAGCGCACAGAATGTGTGCTTTTTATGGCCGAAAAGAATGGGCAAAGTATAAAAGACATTGAGATTCAGCTGGCTTTTATGAGCGCAACCAACTAGCTTTTTTTTCTCTCTCTTTCTCTTTTTCTCTTTCTCTTTCTTCTCTCTGTTTCACTCTCTCTCGATGTATGCCTTTTATAACGAATCATTGGTGCTCATACTCGCGCCTCGGCATAACATCATTGGCCTTGTCGAAATGAGGGAAAACTGTACGAATCATTGATTTCTCTTGAGAAGAACTTGTGACAGGCTTGTTATAAATGATCCAGCGAAGCTCGGCTTTTACCTCGCGGAAAATGCATAGTAGACGGTTGCTGTGAAAGAGAAACGGATGCTGAAACTGCTTATTAAAGTTTCGAAACAATACCGTACGTTGATTTTTTTTTTTTAAATAGAATAAATCAAGAAGAATGATAGTACGGATTGGAACCGAACAGAAAGAGTCGAAAAAAGTTGATCTTTATATACATATATAAAGATAATATTTTAATAAATCAATTGTATTAATTTTTAAGTTAGGAAAATTTTTCTAAAGTTAGGAAATATTGAAAGAAAATATAGGTCGGACCAATGTTCAAAGGTTCATTCATATGCATCATAAAAAGCGACGAAGCATATCGTTATTCGTTAACTATATTTTATAGTTGCATTAACGGTTAAGCTCTTTTCAACGATAGAAAGAGAGAGAGAGAGAGAGAGAGAGAGAGAGAGAGAGAGGGAAAGAGAGAGAGAGAGAGCCAGAGAAATAAAAAGAGTAAGAGGTCTCATCGTCGTTTAGCTTGTTTTCTTCTACGTGCGAGCCATAAAGGGGCGGAGCAATTTCGTGTACCCTATGAGTCAAGTTCGGGGCGACCAAGCGACATACATACATCTGTGGGTTCGAAACGCTCGATCTCGCGAGCGAGAATTATAAGGAATATGGGGTTAAAGAATGTGGTGGTGGGGGGTAGCTTGACTATATATAACGACCTTCCATATACACAATATAAGTGTGCGCGCGTATATGTATGTGTGTACGAGTATACGGTATACTCTGGCACATCCGGTTTCTCGTCTTTTACGTCTTTACTCTTGTATGCGAAGATTATGCGAGTCGTATATATTTTGAAACGAGTGGAATCGTAGAAATAGCAAGGGTCTCACTTGGCGTTCTCCTCGTTCGGCATTTTAAGATAGAGCTTTTTTTTTTAGACTTTGGTCGTATCTTTTATTATGATAAGACTAGATACGCCTCAAGCTGAGAGACAAAATCACAGATAAATGGGAATAATAATGGAAATCAAACAAAATTTGATATTACTAATTGATTGCAAATAACTTTATTATGATCGTTTTTAATACATGAGATCACATGGGAAGGAAAATGTATTCTTTTTGAAGGTCGACGGTAGTGGGAGCGAAGAGAATAAGATTGACCTACATAAATTCGATGCAGATGTGCTCGCTCGTACCCCGTTGCATTTAAATTCGTTCAAAGGTCGTATTTTATTAACTTGCCTCTCATACAAATGCACCCTCTCTCTCGCTCATGCTTTTCGATCGGAGAAGAAAAGAATAAGAGTGAGTGAGAGAGAGAGAGAGAGGGGGGGGGGAGGAAGTATTCTCTTCGTTCGATCGATGTCGCAAGTACATATAGTACATAGTTCTTCGTTGTACGTACGTATGTACATATTTACACCGTGTAAAATTCGTGCCTGCATAATACTCTTGTGGGAATATTATGCGGCAAGCGGAATAGATGGATGGATCAAGAGAGAGAGAGAGAGAGGGAGAGAGACCGCGTCTTTTCCTTATTTCTTTCTTTTGTTTTTCTCTCTTTCTCTTTCTCTTCATCGCTACTATCGCAACCACGTCGCGCAGCTCTGCATTGAATTACGAGTACATTCTGGCATACTGCCTAACATGTGGACAGAGAGAAAGACTCTGCGATAAAACCCATGAAGCTAGCTGAATTTTCATTTGTCAACGCTTAACGAAGGAGTTCGTGTTTTAACAAGCGTATTGTATGCATTTTTATCGACGATTGTTAATTTCCGATTCGAACATTGGAAAAAGGCACCATTGGATTATTGGACGAAACTATTTTTAATTGCTTGTACATTTTAATCGGTTTTATGTCGATTACATAAAAAAAAAAAAAATCTGTTATTTAACAGTTTCAACATTTTAATGTAAAACGAGGCGCCTAAAGGGAACTGGCGCTCGTGAGAAAGTCCGCGTCGGGAATGAGGAAAGCGCATACCTAGTTCTAAGTCGAAAACCAAGAGATAGTAACGCTTAGAAGGAAGAGAACGAAGCGAACAAAGGAAGCCGAAGCTTCGTCGCGTCGCAGTCGTCGTTCATCGATCGAGAACTTCATCCGCATCGTTACTTACGACCGTTCTTCAGGGCGGCGTCTTTTTTATCCCACTACTTCCATCGTCTCCATTCCTTTACCCTTAGTCCCTCTTTACCCCTCTTCAGGTCCCGGCCATCACCGACGCCGCCTTCCGGCTGGCGTGTACGGCTCGCAAGCCGCGTCCTGGCTCGAACAAAGGAAGAAGGGGCATAAATAATCTGAGTTTCCAGTTAGAGAGAAGAAGAAGAAGAAGAAGAGAGAGAGAGAGAGAGAAAGAGTACTGATAATTAGATTCCAAGGACCGCCTATTTCGGTCGAAAGTTACGTTCGAAAAAGAATCTCTGCCTTTCCTAGGGTCTCTCCCACTTTTTTCCTCTTTCCTCTTTGCGACCTACTTCTTTCTTTCTTCCTTTCTTTCTTTCTTTCTTTCTTTCTTTCTTCTCTTTGTCCTTCTATTCCTATTCGCATAAACATATCTGGAATCTGTAGAATTTAATGAAATTAATTAGATAATAAAAGTAATTCGAATAAAACTGTGGGATAATCGAGATAGGGCATTAATTTAAAGTAGTCATTTGAACATAATTGATATGATTTATTTGTTTGAGAACGGAATATTTACGCTTTAAATTTAATAATGAACCTTTTTTTCGTTTTTCTCTCTTTCCTTTACTTTTTCTTTCTCCTTCGCGTTCGACTTTTCTTCCATCACCCTACTCTCTCACTGGCAGACGAAGCAAACAAAGAGAGCTCTTCTTCCACCCTTGGAAATGCGCCCAGCATATTTATGGTGAAAAGCTGCTGTACACTTACCGCTAAAAATGACTTGCCCCGTTTTCTGCAGCCACTGCGGAGCCGAGAAGCATCCAAGGAGGAGAAAGAGGGACAGCAAAAATAGGAACGCGCGCGGGAAAGAGCGATAAACGGATTCTTGCTTCTCGACACAATGAATTTGACCAACGTCCGAAGGGAGAGTTCTCTCGAATGGGACTTTCGATTCCCTTTTTGAGAGAGAGAGAGAGAGAGAGAGAGAGAGAGAGAGAGCGAAAAAGCGAAGGAAAGACTGAAACAATGAGTCCACTGGGAGATCTACAATGGTCCAACCAAAATTATCGATGTTGACCCAATGCCTCTGACTTTCTGATATAATGAAAACGGTAATCATTGCGGTTAATAATGAGTCAATCGAAGTAATATCACCATCGTAAATTGCCTTATAATAGTCATTCAGACACATTAAACGTAACATGGATGTAAGAGATAAAGATCATAAATTCTACAAAAGGCATAATAAATTCTCTCTTTTAGAAATTCTTTCTTTTCAGTAAAAAAAATTAGAAATCTTTCGGCAGGTGAGACGAATATACCGTTATGGGGAAATTCACAAAGCTCACATAGATACAGTTATCTTTTGCGGTACTTTATTCGACTAGTAGGAATAAAATACAGAAGATCGAGGATTGTTCCACATTTGGACACATGCTCTTTAGGTAGGTAGTTAGCCGACGGGACAAAAAAAAGAGCCGTGAATGCGTTCCCTTTTTCTTTCTCCTCTCTTCTCTCTCTCTCTCTCTCTCTCTCTCTCTCTCTCTCTCTTTTGCCAATTGTAACAAGATGTTTCCCATAAAAATAGTTATAGGCATAATGGGTATGACAAGGAAAAGAGACTCGTTATCGGCATACCGGTTATGCCAACGGAGGACAGAGGATGAACCTCATAAATTTAACGTGCGAACAGTGCCACAATACACGTTAAATCATTCTCGATCGCCCTTTTAAAAGGTTTTGAATTATTGCACTTCTAGGACCTACAGGATGTCCCGTTTTAACCGAGCTAACTTGAATGGTTATATCTCAAGTCGTAATATTAAAAAATTAATCATCGTGATGCCTGCATAACATTTTATTTCATGCAGGTTTATAAAGATTTTTTGTTATCATTAATGCCATCGTGACGGTTTAGCAAAATCCAATTTTTTTCGTCAAATCGTTTTAATGTTTCAGGCCTACAAAATATATTCCCAAATTACTAGATCGAAATGTGAACTATTAACGAAGTTGTTATGATATAGTGTATTGTTACTTGCTTGCTTTTTTAGTAACTATATATTTCTAATTAAGTACAGAAATCTTGATGAATTTTTATCCTATTGATATAAAATTTCAAGAGAATTTTTGCAACCATTATTTTCAGTTGCATGTAAAATTTTTTTGATTACAAAATAAACGACAAATATATTTTAAAATGGCATGGGAATATTTGATTTCGTTTGATCGAAAATTGGTCAGAGCGGAGAGTGGCAAATAAATGCATTTTAATTTATAAAAGCAATATTTTATCGCGTTGAATTTTTTTTATAAACATTCGTTTGTCAATAAAAATTGGTAATAATAATCTTTAGGTGAGATACTATCACAATAGTATCGCCTTTTAAGAATTTCAAATAATTCGTGATTCGATTGAGGCGAGATACTATGTATAATGTAAAGGGATATCGTTTACGTTTTTTTTTTTTATTTCTATCTTTCTTGTATACCTAACGGATAACGTTAATTCAGTTCTTAGCGATCGAGCTTTCACGAATGAACTTTTCCGAAATCTCTTAACGCTTCGATCTTTCGAGTCGAAGGAGTTTCCTACGAAACTTTCTCGGATGAGAGAATTTAAGGAAAAGAGTAGAGTTAGGAAGAAACAAAAATAAGGTATATAGGGATGACTTAACGGGGGATTTAATCTCTCTTGAGAGAGAGAGAGAGAGAAAGAGAGAGAGAGAGAGAGAGAGAGAGAGAGACAAAAGGCAGCTGTTATTGATTTTCCTTTTCTCGCATGACGCGACTAGAGAGGATAACAAAGGATCATTAAAATCTACGGATTCCACTCGGTAAGCGTCCACTTTCCAATCTCGTTTTTTTTTTGTTTTTGACGATTTTCTTTGTCACCGAGTTTGGCCCGTCGAGTAAATTTTAATCGTCTCGTAAATCAATGCTTGCATTTCTGTGGTAGGTCAACCAAATGGAGATAGTGCTCGTGATAGAAAGGAAAAGGTAATGGGGAAAAGAGAGAAAATGTGTGAATCGTGCATAAAAATTTCGGGTAGAAGCTTAAGAGAGCTTTGTAGTAAAATTAAAGCGTAAATTAATTGGAAAGTACGATTCAAATATAAATACATAAATGCAAATGTTAGTAGAGTAGGTGAAGCATTCGAAATACGAAAAATAAACTAAAGTTTTGAATTTGCCTCGACATGTATTATTTATACATATATATACACGATTAAATCAACGCCCCATTTCACGTGTGTCTTTTGAAATGAAGGAAATATAGGAGAAGAGAAAGTAGAAGGTGATGGGAGTGGTCCATGAGGAGTGACAAGCGTCGAGAACAAAAGTGATTTAACTGTAAACAGAGAGACTTGTGAGTCGTAGAGACGAGGGCTCTGAATGGAAGGACGAGTCGAATGGTAGGGCGTGATATTTCCTGCGGAAACTCACCAGGGTCACATTTCTCTTGATTTGCACGAAACAATCCGGCTATCTGAATTTCAAATATGCCTACATCTACATTCGTTTCTTTCTCTCTTCGATGATCTCTGGATTCCTGATTCTGATACATCGTAATTTTGTTTAGTAATACCTACTCGTGATATTTTTGGAATGCGAAATTTTCTATAAAATTAAAGCATTGTTTCAATCCATTTATTCGATAACATTTTTTTTTATCACTGTACTCATTCCGAATCTTACACTAATTTCTATCTCGTTGTTATAGATATCCGTTATATCGATAGAGCTCTTTTCGATACAATAAATTTCTCTTCTTTCCCGTTTCGTCCTCCCTTTTATGTCGGTGACACAGAATGGTCGAGTTGGAGAATCGCGTGAGAATTAATTCACCGTAGGACCTCTTAGGGGATATCTGAGCCTGGAATAAGCCAACGATTTTACTTCTATCGTATACTCGCTATCCGAGACTATTAAATATCGATTCGGGGAAAAAGCTAGGAGTAAGGTCTTAGGGCACTCCAAATCGGTCTCTTCTTCCTCGATTGAGAAGGTAAACGGCATAGGTTCTTCGATTAAGGGCCGATTCGTAATATCGTTGTTCGTGTGGCTACACGAGGGATCGCGGACCATTGAGCAGTCGGGTGCCGTGAAAATAATGACGCGAGCGACGCGGCGCCCTTCGGCTTTCTTTTTCGAAGACCACCACGTCCTCAATAATTGCACTACCCTCGATATCTTCGTCGTTGTTGTCTTCTTATACAGGAAGGGTACCGACTGGAAACGTATCGAGTACACTTCTTCGGTCGTTTCGTACAGAGCATTGATTTTTGCGAACGGACAATGAGAGCTTACTTCCATGGACTTTGTCGTCGGCCTCGTTAATGATAAGCTGGGGAAACGCAATCTTTCGTTCTATGGAGCCCTCGTTCGACTAATCCCCCTTACGTTGTATATGTAGGAAACGGACCTGCCTATCTCTCCAAGCTTCCCATTGAGTACTCGTCGACTCTTTGAATAACGATGAAACTTTCGATGCGATTGATTGCTTTTTATTCTCTTTTTTTTTTTTTTTTTTTGACAGGCTGTAGCTCTAATCGAAAATTATATAACGAACGTTTTTTACTCTTTGTAATTTTTCGACCATTTCTTCGTTCCTTTTCTTTTAAATGAAATAGATTCGAGACGATAAAAAGAAGAAAGATAAAGATAAAGAAAGAGATAGATAGATAGATAGATAGATAGAGAGAGAGAGAGAGAGAGAGAGAGAGAGAGAAATTGAGAGAAATTGAGAGAAAGTCGAGGGAACGTTAGAAGTGCATTGCATGTTTCGCCGTTGCTTCTTCCTGCGTCCGTACGAGCATGGACAGAATTCAAGGTCGCGATAATTCGCAAAAGAGGGGATATATATATATATGTATATATATATATATATATATATATATATATATATATATATATATATACACGAGGAGAAACACGGGTGACTTTTGTGTGTGCGCGTGAGGCAGCTGGAAGGCAGGCAAAAGCGGTCGAGCAGGCATGCGGGGCCCAAGGTCTTTCTCCCAAGGGCCCCTATTACGTGACCATGCGAATACACGAGCGAACGCACACATCAATAGTAGCATTTATATAAGAGATCCTGTTGGATGAAGAAGGGAGGACGGACCCCATTTCGACCTTCACGCAAATTCAAACAACACGTGCGCGAAAACACGCGTCTGTGATAGAACGTATACTATATGGGTCAAACTACGCAGCTCTTTCGAGCGCTGTGGAGGACGAAGAAGACGAAGCGAGTAGTACGTCGTCCTTTCTTCTTCTTGTTTTTTTTTTTTTTTCTTTGCCTTCTTCTCTATTTTTGGTACCCTTGGAACAGAAGAAACGCGATATGTAGCGCCAGGGAATTCGATGGTGTAGCAGCAACGGCACCAGCACGTGTTCGACCTCTTTTTATTTTTGCAAAGACCATAAAGAAGTTAAGTATCGTGCTTGAACGATGACGTTCTTCTTCCTTCCCACACCCATAACCTTGATCTGTCTGTCTGTCTCTCTCTCTCTCTCTCTCTCTCTTTCTCTCTCTCCCTCTCTCTCTCTCTTTCTTTCTCTCTCTCTCTCTTTCTGTTTCTTTTATCTTCCTCGGTCCTTCTCTCTTCGTCGGTGAATCTCTTTACGAGCACGTTGGCTCAATATTCAATTTGTTTTTGGTAGTCGATAGAAGCTTTACTTTACCTTTGTTTCACGATTAAATATTTTCTTTTTGTTTTCTCTTTATTTTTTTTTTCTTTCCTTTAAACGTAATTGAGACGGTTTTGATGTTTCCTTGAAAAAAAGATGAATATGACGGTAGCCGATATTCTTGATCTCGGAAGGAAAAATATTGTTCTTTTTCTCTCTTTTAGGTTTAGCAGGATGTCAGGTAGGATAGTATATCTCGGAAGCTTGTGAAAAATTGCAAGTACGTTTTTCCATCTCTCCTCGTACGGACCGATTTCATTTCCCGGGTACTCCGTTATTAAAACGAGATCATTTTTCTTGATTTTCCGGCGGGACGATCGAAAATTTCATAGCGAAAGCCTGCCGTGGGTCTCCAGGGTAGCATTCGATGGGACGCTTTTTTCTCACCGGTATCCAATTCGTAAAAATCCACGTTGTGCATAGTCTATACTCGCTCTCCATGAGAGAACGAAAGGGAGAGAGAAAACGAGAAAAAGAGAGTGAAAGAGCGAGAGAGAGAGAGAGAGAAAGAGAGAGAGAGAGAGAGAGATGGAATACGTAGTAGGTACGTATGTATCTCTTTATCCTTCTCTCGCATATTCTTCGTTTTCCTTCTGACAAATGCGAGGGTCCGTCACGCGTAGGAGGATGCCTAATTTACCAGCCGTGATTTTTGCTCGCGCCCTAACGCTTCGCCGGAGGGTGAAACGCGTAAGCTGCATGTGAGAAAGAAGGAAAAGAGAGAGAGAGAGAGAGAGAGAGAGAGAAAGAGAGACTTGTCGATGGATGTATAACCTTTTTCCATATGACGTATCGCCGTGATTACCCTGATGTAGATTCGTCCGTCTGTCGGTTCGATAGCGTATCGAGAACACACGTTCACCCCTACCGATTCTCGCTTTATCCAAGAACGCATCGATCATCGTTGCGCCCTCGATTTTTCATCGCGCTGGGCGCTACGTAAAGAAGCTCGTTCGTCGAGATTGAAAAGCTATTCCGCCGTCTGGGAATGTGAAGCAAGCTTCGGCTTTCTGCTAGTCGATCCTTTTTTCTCTATGAAGTAAAAGACGAGTCGCGCCAACGTGTGTCTTCGAGAAAATGTAATTATGGTAACGTCTGGTACCTAGGTTCCTCTTTATTTTCAGATCGCCAATCGTGATCTTTTGAACAAAAATGTGTACGATCCTATCGATTTATTTTTTGTTACGATTATTTTCCCCATTCAATTTATGTTCTTTTCCTTTTATATTTTTAAAATTGAAAATCTATATATTTCATACGTTCTGCATGATTCAATTTAATTCGAAAAATAGACTTGACTTTAACGGATCGAACATTTTAAAAATAACAAACATATTTTTACGAGTACTCTTTCTTGTTGAATCACATTTTCGACAAATCGAAATAGCGAAGCTTATTCGAGTCCATTTCTTCTGATGATTTATTTTATCTATTCGATCTTATGGATATTCTCCTTCTAACAGCGTTTCCACATAAAGATGTGTGTGTGTGTGTGTGTGTGTGTGTGTGTTATAAGAAAGAAAGAAAAAGAAGGATAGAGAGAGCATCAACCATACATGCTATCTACCGTACTATAATGGAATCGAGGGTTTCGGCCGATCGGAAACACGCGTCGATTCGCCTCAAATCGTCCGTGAATAGGAATTATTGGTTGAAATTATACGTTCGATGGTACCGGTCACGTCGATTTCCCCGTAATGTTCCTGCATTTTCGTGCTACTGTGTCAAGATGCCTTTATCCTTCTCTTTTTACCTTCGTAGAAGGAGTTCCTCTCGTCAGTCAGCATGCAATAAGATCACACCCACTTTTGATTAAAGATTCAAGCCCTTTAATTCACACATGATTTTATATTTGTCGAAGTAAAGTGCGCGCCGTCCACTGGCTCGCTTTTACTTTGACCTCAAATTGTTATGATTTTACGTATTCTTATATACGTCGTATATACGGCGATTATACGTTTCTTGACACAGAATTAAAAAATAGAATTCACTAAGTCCAATAATCTACGTATAGTGTATTGAGTTTATTGTTAAAAAATCTCTCTCTCTCTCTCTCTCTCTCTCTCTCTCTCTCTCTTGAGGTTACCGTAAGTATCTCCGTATAACGATATTTCGGTGTTACGACATGAAACATGGGATAACTAATGTAAACAAGTATGCATACACACGCCGAAATAGTATGCGTACGTACAGGTGAGTTACGAGTCTTTCTTTAAATTCCCAGATGGAAAGTCGTAAGATGGAAACGTTTCTTGTGCGGAAGATTTAAGAAGGAGACGTTAAAAAGCCGACGACGATGTCGGCGTAAAGTCCTCGATTTTGGCTCTCTGCGCCCTCGAGATTGATGTCAGATGGGTGGATTTAAAATTGTCAAGGAGAAAAATCGAGACTGCTTTCGCAATAGCTCTGTGACGCGCTTGGTGTCATCAAGATGAGACATGTTTTCTTCGTATATTATCTCAAAAAAATCGAAAAAGATTATTATAATATTAGTTTCTTGATATTTATAACAATGATAATAATATCTAGGCTTTGTTTTAGCGACCCAGTCGACAGCTGCCCTAATCTCGTTTCTTTAGACGAGGATTCGAAGCGGAACCCTTCGTGAAGGCACCCTTCTTATTTTCGTATTACCACTTTGTGACGGCGGGATTTCGTTGGTTCCGCGAGGCGTCATTATCGGGACGCCTGACTTGCCGTAATTACAGGCTTTTTGCGTGCCGACGAATTTTTATTACACCCCCTGACTGCCGTTCGACATGAGTCTAATTTCCTTCTTTCTTCTCGACTCGCTCGATTCGTATATTTTCGTGACAAGCGATTCCTCGAAACTATTCATTACACTTACGGGCTATTACAAGAAAGTCAAATATCTAATATGAGTTATCGTTGAAGAGAAATAATTAATACAATTGCAATGTTCTATTCGATTGACTTTTGAAAATGTACCGACTTATTATTATAAATATATATATATATATATATATATATATATATATATATATATATATATATATATATATATATATATATACATGTCGCTATATTTATAAATAGATAGAAACTTCTTTTATTTAGCTTCTCGACAGCGTCATTTTTCTAGAACTTGTAAACGACTACCCGTATCGTCTTATCGTCGACTAGCATCTACCCTTCTTCAAAGTCTTTTTCGCGAAGCTCTCTCGCTGCGAAGGACAGTTCCTCCCCCGTTGTTGGGAGCAATCTATTAGCCGGTTTTCTTTTTTTCACGATTAATACCTCCGTCCGGAGCACGTCGATCAAACGCGATACGCCGACGAAACTCATTTCGTCGCACCTGCTTTGCGTGCCCTTATCCTTTTCGACGAAATACTCGAGCCTCTATGAGGGATTTAGACGCATCTAATTTGAACAGGATCCTTTCTTCTTCTCTCCCTCGTATTCGATTCAATAGGATCTGTAAATATTCTTAGTTACGATTAGCTTCCTGTTCCCTTTAAAATATTTTAGAACAAACTAATATTACCTTTCACACGGTTTTACAAGTTTTAGATGAAATTCTGTAACAAAGCAAAACGTATTCTACCTCGTAAGCTCGAGACCTCATTTTATGGAGATCGTGTGAACCAACTGATACCGAGTGTTCCGGATGAAATTGAAAAAAAAGTTTTCACCAAAAAGTACGCATGCAAATTGCGCCGAATTTTGGCGGGTGATTTTATTTTCCGGCCCTTCTCTCCGTTAGGGAGAGAACCGGAACGATGAATTGGAGCACCCCCGCTGGCCGTGATTGAGGGTCGCGAAACATGCAAAAAGGCGGAAGGAAAGGAAAGTGAGAGGGGAGCATAAAACGTGGCTCATCGAGGGTTCTCAAAAACGTTACCACCCCAGTCATTACTCCGGCATTAACGAGGGATGATTTTGCCTCTATCCTTCGCGGATTCGTGGCTTTATCGAGTGATAGAGACTCACCAAGCATACGTCAGTTCTTCGTTGAAGGTGAGTCTGGTGTATGCGGAAAAGAAAAAAAAAAAAAAGAGGAAGCACATTTTCCAACGTGGCGAGTAAAGGTAAGTCGATCGTTTACAAATTCGAACGAATTCTATCATAATAATGACACTCTTGTGTTGTTCTCTCTTGTTCATCGTTATACAACGTTCCAAGTCGTTAGTTCTTCGTGAAAAAGAAAAATAAAATATTCGTAATACGCATAGTCGGAGAAAGAACAAAGGAAAGAAACAATTTGGCAACGCTTGGGCCAACTGGTCGCTTCGTGCCCGGAAACCGCAGCAGCTGCGAATTGTGCAACGGTAGAAAGGTGTACAACGCGAATTTGAGAAGATCGAGTTCGTTCTTCTATTTCTGAAGCGAGTTCGAGTGGCAATGGGACAAAGTGCGTTGGACGGATCGTTGACCGACACGGTAAATAGATAACTGTTGCACAATCGGACATCGAAGCAGAGTCCTTGGACTCCATTCTGGATGAGGGAAAGACAGTCGTCGTGTTCTTTCGACGATCCTCTTACTCCTTTGAACGATCTCAGTGAAAGGCTACGATAATGGCGCTGCGAAGCGAATCGAGTCTGCCAAGATCCATCGGTGACTTCCTTCTTTAGCGTGAAACTCTTTTACGATAATAAAGTCTATTACGGACAGTGGTTCTCTTAGTCTCTTAGCAAAGAAGATTTTTGATAGGTAAACGTGAATGTATGAAATTTATTTTATTAAATTAAATATAAATACAAGAAGCTTGGAATAAATTGATCAATCGTAAAAGGAAGATTCAGGAATTATAGGTAGCATTTTTCTAATAGCTATGAGAAAATAATAATTTCTTTCTTTCTTTTTTTTTTTTATAACAAGTTAAATTAAATCATTATAATGAGTTAATTTACTTTTATCGGTCAACAAGTTAATTCTCGTCGTACTTATTATCTATGTTTATACGTCGTATGAATTACGAATAATATAGTTTTTAAAAGTTATAACTTTGTGAAATAAAAGCTATGCAACAAGATAGGTAACTATATTTAAATTAGAATTAATTTCATTATATTCCATGTTATATACATTTATATGAAAAAAATTGAGGAGATCAAGATAATTCGTATCTCATTCGATGTTTGTATTCAAAGTCGATAGATCACGATAGAAACAGCTTTGTTTAAATCGATTCATTGTGGAAAGTGTCGTCGGTTAATCTTGCTTAGGTTCGATTTGCGTGCACGTAGTCGTGAGAAAACGGCAGGTTCGCGAACCTCGAACCAGTTCAAGGATAGATACGTGCCAGTACGTTCGTATGCGAGTGTATGTACGTAACGAATGGATTGTTCGAGATTGCTGCAAAGATTATAGTAACTCGAAAAAGTATCGTATTATTTTCAAAATTGTTTGTTAAACAAAAACTTCATCGATTCTTTTTTTTTTGTTTTTTTAATTTATTCACATATTCAAATTATTTGGCTCATTTAATTCTTTGTAACGTTATGTAATTTCGAAGTCGCACATTGATATATCTTTTGAATTTTTTCAAGTTTCGTTTTATCTTGTCGCTAAAATATACCTAGCTGTTTATGTAAGTTGGTACGTTGATCATCCCTTATCGTAAAGGGTTGCGAGGAAAAGAGAAGAATCGTTATAGTCGTTCGAACACCCTCGTAACGCGTCGCACGCGCGCATATGGCTACTGGTTGGCAGGTTTCCTTGGTAACCGTAAACAGGCGCTCCCTGAAATTTTATCACCGTGTTCGTCGTATCGCAGGTGGACCTTGTCGAGCGGCACAGCCCTTTTTACGATCCACAAGGATGTACGCGACTCGGGATATTGTTCAACCCTTTTTTTCCTCTCTTGGGCGAAACAGCAGATAATGCGTGGAATAACTCTTTGTCTTCTTCTTCCTTTTCTTTTTCTTTTTTTTAGATCTCTCATCAAGCTAACAGACGAGTTTATTTTAATCCTCTACATTTTATTTACTTCATGATTTTCCGCTAAATAATATTAAAACGTTTTATCGTCGTCGTTCGACACCTCGGAGGCTCTTACCCAGAGCTTTTCAATCTACCTAATGGAAGAAGGAAACTTTCGTAAGTGTCGTAAGTTACTGAAAACGTTTTGGATGATAAATCGGGTGACGGAATATTCGTTGACCATCGAGGTTTTCTTAGAGTTCAACGGGAAACGATACTCGAATGATTATGTTTTAAAGAAACGAAAAACGTTGTAGAAATTGTGTTTATCTTATTAGTTTCGCTGAAATATATAACATACGAATAAAATATATGCCATACGATCGTATTTTAATATGATAGTTCCTTGATATAATTTCATAAGCTGAGAATTAAAGAACGATCGGAATCAATTTTCCTTATTTCCTTAATCTTCGTTAAGTATCTCTCGTCGAAAGATTTGGAATGAATCATATTGTCGAATTACATCCACATTAATTAGAAATTAAATTGAGATAATTTGTCATTAGTAAAGGAAATGCGAATTCTGTAGGTTTGGTAAGTACTTTCTCTGTCTCCGTTGAAGAAGAAGGCGATAATTTAGGAAAATTTACGAGAGAACGAAGAGAGGAGTCAACATTGTGTCTCGTGTCCTTGAGGCGCTTCCAGATCTGCACCTGCAGACCGCTCGAATATTCCGTGAGTATGCTCGACGGGTTGCGTCTTCGAAGGGGCTGTTATAATTATTTCTTCCTACGCTTTACGCGTCCAAACGACGGACGATTAAAACGGAAGCATCGAGTAATTAAACCAGGAGGATATAACGTTCTTCTCTCTCCACGTGCATAATAACTTCACTCTCCTGAAGTTCTCATCGTGTGAGTCTCATCCAAATAATCTAACGTGGTTGTTAGAAACGTATAATTATTCTCATTTCTTCCGTTCGTTCGCATACTTTAAAACGGCTTCTTCTCAAAAGCAGTAGATCACTACGAAAAAAATGTTGCAAATGTTTGTTTTGTTTTTAATCGATTAAATAACATATTTTTTTAATGATATCGATCGATCTTTTGAGAAATTATTAGTACTATTTTGTTTTCTTATTGAGATGAACGATAATCGCGCAATTTTTGCTTCGATATCAAGGTTAATCCTCGATTCGTAGTCGATAAGTATTTTCTAAGACAACTTATTGTCAAATTGATTTGCGTAGATTCATTAATTCCATTAAGGAGAAGTACTTTTTCTTTCGCATGAGTTGCACTCTGCGTTCTCAAAACGACGATGTCTTTCGTTAAATTAAATTCTCGCACGGACAAATGACCCGTTAGAATCTAATATACCTTTTTATCATGTATTTCATGTACTTTTTATTATATACCGCTAAAAGAAACGTGTTAACTATCTTTTTCGCATTTTAATTTCTATTTGCTCGCTATATATTATCTGTCTCTCTTTCTTTATCTGTCTTATTGCAAATTATAATACTCGCGAATTTTGGAAAATAGCGACGTAACAGCTTGTCGATAGGGCCGACATTTCGACGATATATACGCTCGTATCACGGCTATGTCTGTTTATTTGGGCGATATTCTACCTTCCCCCAAGTTCTTTTCTTCGAGTCGAATATAAAAGCTCGAGCCTTTTCTTTTTCTTTTTCCCATTCTTTTATGCGATATTCAGTTTGAGAATTCTCGTGCACGTTCAACGTTTCTGCAATCTCGGAAACAAGAGCGAATCATTCGAAAGCACTTTATTTATGTGAAAATTATTCCAACTTGGAAAGAGGGTAGGAATGATAGGTTGCTTCCTTGAAAGAACGATTTATTGAATATAAGGAAATATAGAAATTTAATATCCATCTAATAACATTCACAAGATAATTCATTTTTATTCATTCGATTTTTTTTTTATCCATTTATCTTGTAAAATATTGTACGTCGTAATGATCGACTGTTTATTATTTTCGACAAATTCATTGTTATTGATAAAGTTTTCTTTTTGATCATTTATTTGATCTTATCAGCCATTTCTTTTGAAATTACTAATTAACATCGCTAATCGTATTAAATTTATTTTTGATGGGTTCATGCATGGCGTGCTTTTCAATGTCCTGTTAAATTCTGTCGGCGACAAATCGCTTTACGATAGGGTTTTCGTTTTTTGAAGTCCCTCTTTTGCGAATAGGGATCGACATCGTAACGAGGGTATGATTCCGCCGAGTTATTAACCGTATCCTTAATTAATAAAGATATTTGGCCATGCGTTTAATCCGGTTTTGGCTTCGATGCCTTTATCGAATGGGATTTTAAAAGGGTTCGAACGTGACGCGTTGGTTATTCACAGGCTATTCCATGTAATACAGACAATTATTTTCTTCAGTTCTATTCTTAATTCCTCGTATCTGTATCATTTTAAGAATATGCTTTGATATTAATATTATATCGATCTGATTGGATTTTTAACATATTTATAACATGCACGAAATAAAATGAAATTTATATATTTTTAATTTATCTATCGTTCTCTTGTGAGTTATTTTATATGTTTATTATTACATATTATTTATATTCAGCAATAATAAAAAAGCCGATGAGTTACGGTCTTAGCGATTGCTATACATTTAGTAATTTTTCTACGTATATTATTTGAGATAATCGACGTAAAAGAGGGATTTCGGTAAAAAAGCTTTCCAACGAAAAAAAGAAAAATAAATGTGTTTTCCAAGATTCGGTATAGATAATGATGTGATTTTAATTATAAAGAAGCACAGTAAAAAATCGAAAGAATGAATCACGATATGCCGATGAATTGTTATTATAACACTTTGACTGCCACGCCGAATTCGTATGTTTCGTTCGGGACGCCAAAGCCGCTTATGTTATCGGTGGTCACTAATAACTGTTGATAGGGCCTTCGTTTATTTAAACTACGTACTCGCATTCGTTATATCATCGTAATAGAAACATACACAATATATTGCTCAAACCGAGAAACTGCCAGGACATATTGGTATATATATTTAGTGCAACGCTAGATGCAAGATTTGTTCGTTCTTAAATGACGTTTTAATAAAAATTTTGAATTGTTCGATGGGGCACTTTTTATTTCAAAGTATGTTCTAATAAGCGCTTATATTGAACTGTCAATTTTCATTCAATTTCTGCAATTGCAAGACATTCAGATATTTCGGTCAGTAGTGACCACCGTGGCGTCACAGAAGAAACCGTGACCGGTCATATATGATCAACATGGCAGTCAAAATGATAAGCAGACCGTTCGAACATTATCAGTATCAGAAAATATCGTTAACGATTCAATAACAAGTGAAAAAAACTTGGATGGACGGACTCTTGTTATTTATGCTATTACTATGATTATTTTTGCTGTTATTATCGTTATTATTGCTGTTGCTATTGTTATTATTGTTGTTATTATCATTATCGTTGCTGTTGTTATTGTTTTTATTGCTGTTATTGTTGCTGTTATTATTGCTGTTATTATCGTTATTATTGCTGTTATCAGTGTTATTATTGTTGTTATTATCGTTATTATTGCTGTTATTGTGGTCATATTGTGGGTATATCATGTCCGACGGTCTCTCTCCGATAAATTTTCAAAATGTCGAAGAAACTGATCATTTTGGCTATCTTTGCCGCCATAATCTACTGTACTTGTAAGTTTTTCTATCTGTTTAGTCAGTGTTTTTAATACAATTGAGTGAAAAATAAGGACGAAGCGTGTCCGAAGATATATTGCTGTATGTATATTTTAACGAGAGGACTCGCGTAACGACCTGTCACTTCTGTTGTTCTGTTTAGCCGCTTTACCCCATGGATTCAAGTGCGGTCCTAACCAAAAATATACCATGTGCGTAAGAAGTTGCCCGTCAATCTGCAAAAATTCTCCTCCACGTACCTGCTTGAGAGTGAGCATTGCTTTTCTTCTTCGTTCATTTTAAACATGTTGTTTAAAGAACGAGATACGAGAAACAGAATACGAATGTATCCTTTCATCTCTTTTGAATTTGAAGATTCAATAATGCAGGTTTTCTACAAATAATATCTTTTTTTTAAGTTATTATTTTTGAAATTATCAAAGTCATTGTTCTCCCTTTTTTTGAAATGATTAAGATCAGTGTTCCTTTGCAGTACATTTATGCAGGTGACAATAAAAAGAGTTCATTTATATATTACAAAGTTTTGGATTTAACTTATTCTTTTCGTATTTTTCTTTTAATACTAAGTAATTACTGTTAGATCAATTTTTTTTTTTGTATTTTTAACCTTAAAAGAGAAATTTGAGTGAGAAGCTTCATGTTTTCTTGATTCATTCCGTATAAAATTTTAATTTGCCTTAGACTTTTTTCGAAGCTAATTTTTTATTTCTATTTTTTTTTTTTTTCCATAGATATGTGTTCCAGGATGTCAATGCGACAGAGGATTCGTTGAAAATGCTGACGGAAAATGCGTTTTGATCCAAGATTGCAGTTAGAGCTGAAATGGAAAAATTTTACCGCGACTTCAAAAAAGATGTGAATATATTTTTTTGAAGACTTAATGAGGAATTTCTATATTTATTTTTTAGTGGTATCCACTAAATAAATTAGAAAGTTTATTGTATATTGCATCATTCATAGAAGTCTATATTTTTATTCAATAAAAGCAAATGTATTAAATATAAAAGATATTTTCTATTATTACATGAACGTGCTTGATTTACATATATCAATGAATCATATAATTGAATTAATTATAATTTTATATATAGAATGCAAATCGTCTCGTTATCTAAAAATGTGTTGCAAATGTGTCTTCAGGTGTGTTCAGGTATGCATGCTTGAAATAAATTATTTTACCTTGATTTCTCATAATACTAATTTTGCGATTTTACAATTGGACAATTAAGTAATCGATTTACGGTGGTAGTAACGAAGCGAATAGATGATGTAGCGAAACTCGTTGAATCCGTCACATTTACCTTCGTTATTCTTGTTTGCGAATAACATTTAGATTAAAAGATTTCCTAATTTACTGAATAGCATTTGCTCGTCCGATGTGTACATTATGAGACATACTTGATTTGAAATTTTAAGAACTTTTGAGAAAAAGTATATATAAGCATAGATGTTTACTATACTTATAAAGTTATTAAGACTTGCAAGTGGAAAAATATTAATTTATAATGTTTGAGATGTTTATCTGAAAAACACTTAAAAATTATAAGATTTACCTACTATTTTAACCCTTTGCGGACGAGTGTCGACAAATAGCCGTCCAAACTTTTTACCGTTGCGGACGCGTGTCGGCATATAGCCGCCCAATTCTCGCACTGCGGTTGGCGTACGTCTGTCGTCTTAAACGATAAGATACGCATGGGTATACTAGCCCTTTGCAGACGGAACCAATATTGGCATCTGTAAAAACATAAATACGGATATCCTATTTGGTTGGTTTCTGTGGGTTGTACGAATTAAAACTTATTGGCCCTTTGAATTTGACGATTGATTCATTCACTGATAACTCCGCTCCGGGTACAAAATTTTCACGATATTTACTGTCAATATAATCTAAAAAATTGCTAATTTTTTGCGTCCTTGTTATCATGTTTCGCGTTCCTTCAATATTTTCATTTGTGTGAAGCATCCAAAATACTTGTACAAATCGGTCTTTCCTGAATATTTCGGCAAAGTATGAGTTCCTACATTTCTTATCTGTGATTCAATAATCCCTCAGCCTCGGAAGTGGTATTGTTCCCATAAGCAATATTATGCCAAGAAATGCTTGCATTTCTTTAGTTATTATAACGCAAACGCGGGACATGAATATTTTCTTTACTGTGCGCTCCAATACCCTGTTATCCACAGCGACGCTTGCCCGTCGGGCGGCTTTGTCCTCAAAGGGTTAATATTTTTAATTACCTATTATAATTACCTACAGTTTTTTTTTTCCTGTAAATGCTCAAACAAAAAATATGATCTTTCCAAATATGTCGTTTGTCTTTTTCAATGTCGATAATTCCAATCGATATTCGATAATCTTTTGCATACTTTCATAAAAAAGAAATACGTTGTTATAAATCGAACGGTTATTTGATATTGCGGAAGATTAATCCGTTTTATCTATCAACTTTATCTCTCTCATCTACGAAAAAGTGCGCATCAAAGAAGAAACGTCTTTATTAATCCAAAGTTCCTCAAAGTCAGCACGAGATAATTTTGTTATCTTGTGTCGCTACGCTCTACTTTATACAGTGGGTTCACTCACTAGTTAGCGATACGATGTTTAGGCCATGCACTTTAACATCGGATTGATTAGCATCCGTTAATGAGACGAGCGAGTTTCTTCGTAAAATGACGTTACGTAGGAAAATAAAATCAGTTGGACAAATAACTTAGAAAATATTTCCATGAACGTGTTATATATTTTTTTTTTATCGTATGTCGGGTTAAAAATCAAAAATATGATTATACAAATCGTTGTGATTCTTCATCCCAAAATGTTAGCATTACAACGCGGGGTTTATTTGTGTACATGAAAAAACATCACGCTTTCGATTTCCTTTTTATCTTCGGCTTTAATCATTTTTTTTTGTTTAAATAAGTGATAATCGCAATAAGAGTTATTACTGACTTTATGGATTGTTCACACGTTGTGGGTGTTTTCACTGTTCGATAATTTAGGCAACTTGGTTTTTTATCGATAGTTGCATTCTTGATGAGAATTAAGAGTCATTGGAAGTAAAAAATGCATTGTTACAATGTGCAATAATAATTATTGATTTTATATATATAGACAAATTAGACTAGTCGATAAGGTATAAACATTGTAACAAATCTTCAAGTTAACGTCAGGTAGGAGAAAAAGGATATATGCGGGTCTTCCGATATGGTTATATTATATATTATGGTTATTATTTCTATGAAACTTTATATGCATATTTCTCATCATCATTAAAGATTAACATTCACTGGGTAAGACACATTGTCCTTTCTTGTTAAATATATGTTTGTTTGTGCAGTCACACCGTTTTACACAAACCTAAAATGAAAATAATCAAATTAATAAGTTAGTTACGAAAAATAATTGAATAAATTTCAAAAATCTCGACGAAAATATATTCAGGAAAATTAACTTACAGTAGGACAAAATTCTGATGGATTATGATAATTTTTACAAGTTATCGGGCAGGCACTCGCACAACTCTTAAAAATCGCATTTGGTCCGCAAGTAGGCGCGCAGACGACAGCTATATTATGAAGATTACTGTGTAATTATCAATGTTTATCATTAATTTATATATTTTGGAACTTACTTGCGACGCAAAGAGCCAGAACAAAAAGAATTATCGTAACACGAGACATGGCGATTTAGAACGACTTGAAATTAAAAAGTGAGATCGATTAGAATGTCATTCAGGTGCTTGCTTTTATATCCGCAAACAGTTTTTATCTATATATATATATAAATAGTTAGATAGATAGATAGATAGATAAATAGATAGATAGATAGATAAAATTTATCATGTTTGTTTTTCTACATTTTTTATAATCTTTGCAGATCTCATATTTTATCTAAGGAAAAGATTAAAAGATTACAAAATCAAGAGAGGGGATTTTTTTTTTAGTAAAGATAACCATTTAATAAGCATAATAAATTTGAGAACAGGGCTTTAGAGGCAGAGCATTGCTACGATTTATGCTTAAAACAATTTATTACTTAAACAAATGACATTACCTAAAGCCAAATAAACTATAAAAATTGTAGTAAATGTTCGAAAACATTATGGAAAACTGTTTCAATGATTCCAAGGTACGATGCATTTGTCTGATTTATTCCTAAGGAGTCATTTCTTACATTCCTATTTCGTAATCACTTTTGAAAGAGAATAGATTAATTAACAAAAGATAGAACTTAACATACCAGTCACCTTGTTAATCGAATGGTTTTAAGAATGGCACACATTTACCTAAATACAAGATCGTGGATTTGGTTTTTTGCATGTTTGTTCGCAATTTGATGAACAATTATTCCATTATTCATTAGGCGGACACGCTTGAATAAGTAATTAACGTTTTAGAGGTGAAGGTACCGTGCAATCCTTATTTTGATTGATTTTCTTTGAAAGTAGCAGTCATCATTGGAGTGAGAATCATTGCTATTCGAACCAGTGGAATCCGGTTTTGGCAGTCCATCTGAAACAGCCGTTTATAAGTAGAATTTGTTTCGCTTGTTTTTATCTTTGCTTTATCTTTTTAACCCTTTGCACTTCGAATTATATTTCAATTTTGTTACCAGCAGCTTCGAACGCTTTTAACACGTTCGTCACCCAGCGTGAAACACTTGAGTTTCTCACTGGGCCCAAATTCCTATGTACGTCATATCGCTACTTTTTTTGTATATATGTAATCCAAATAATACATTTTGTATTTCGTTGTTATCTATTATAAATTAATAGTGTATATATATATATATATATAATAGTATAGTATTGTTACCAACAAACATAGAATAAGACAAGCGCTATTGCGCTGTTCGGCTTTTTTCATCTAAACAAAAATGTCGAGACACACTCGACATAGGAGTGCAAAGGGTTAATAATTTTTCCAAATGTTTTTCCTCAAATTCCAAATTCCAAATTTGATTTCCTCATTTATTAAAAATTAATTTGCAGTATATAAATTTTTGATGAATTATGATAATTTTTACAAGTTATTAGGTAAGCAAATGTCATGTCGTGGACAATTCTGAATATAACATATATCGCGTTTTCTAACTTTTAGAAAATTTTTAGAAAGCTAATTCAGGTCTGTCGTGTTTATTTTTGATGTTTCGTACAAACTACAAACAATACGCGATTACTTGTACCAATTTTACAATGGATGAGAATTTATTTATGATGGTCGATTTTTCGGTAACCATCACGGGAAGCACAGCTGAAGGACAATTTTCAGATATATCTTCAAGTTTCATCCATATCGTGCATTGTTCATCCATGTCGTTTACATTATATCGTAACGTTATAAACGATATCAGTCGGTAACAATCAGCAGGAAATTAACACAGCCGGATTATCGCGTGATTCAACGTGTTGTTATTGATGAGTCACTATTATGCCTGGATTGCCGCAATTCCATTAACTACGAAAGTATTAAATAGGTGTGGTGAAGTGGCAATCTAGACTAAACAAATTGTTAAGTCTGGCTTAGCGATTATTATGTCTGATAAAGCCTTGCACATCTTGTGTTATATAGTTTCGCGAATAGTACTACGAAGCACAATTCTAATCTTCGATAATATTTCAATAATATTCTATGAATAATATCTTATTTTTGTATTATTTGATTAGTCTTACTCGTACTTGAGAAAGAAGATACCATCCGCCATTATAAATCATAGATAAAGGTACGCATTTGTAAGTGCGCTCGCTTGCACCGTAAAACCTAAAGAATTGTAGAAAAGTGTAATTATTAAGCACTGTCTTTCGAAGTATGCACAGTTCGTTTAAGATCGTTAGATAATTTCGAAAAGTTTTCTACGACGCGTAAATCTCAGGGTACATCAATTGGTCCCAACCAAGACTATTCTGCTATAACTGTTGCAGCATGATTCGTATTCGCGGGCTCTAGATTTCCGTATTCTCGCATGAATATCGAATACTGCGCCTTTAAGTTTGAATGTTATGCAGGCTTCGTTCTGAAAAAACAAAAATGATTGTATACTCCCACGTATGTTTCATCGTCCTTGAACGAGAATCGGACGATGTACCTGCTTGTTTCGTGAATCGTATTTTTCTTACGCGTACTTTTCATACGTGCCTTCTTCCGATAAGAGAACTCTTTCAGAAAAAAGAAAGCAGATCATGTATTTTCCTGATCACTATTTGAACTTGATTTTTAAGACGGCAATAGAATTCTCAAGTATGAAAAGATATTCTGTTCGAGTGCATCAATTTGTGGCATAAAGTGGCGTCAATGATAACGTCTATTAAAGCTTGTTTATAAGACAGCAGATCTGTTAGTTGGATTCCCAGAGGAATCTTGAACTTCTCGCGGTTTACGAGCTGAAAAGATAATGCTGGAATCCTGGCAAAATTAAACTATCAACGCCTTCTCAAAGACTAGAGACAGACATGCACACAATGCTATATTATTTGATCATAAATGTATGATTCATTGACTGTGATATCAAAACCCGATCGAGTTTTAATTCGTGGGATATTATCTGTTACAAATCGCGATTGTGAACTGGCTATATTACCTCTTATTGGTATTGGCATTAATACGTTTGTTCATCGTTTCATAATCGAATCATAGTCATAGGTAAAAAATCATAACCCAATAACATCGAAATGAATATCCTTGAAGGAAAGTCCCATGACTTCGCACGTGTGCATTAACTCATTAACTAAGATTGAACATTCGTTAGAATCGAAAGACATTATCATTTCAGATTATTTCCGCATCTTATATGATATTTTAAAAATGAATCGTTGTAAAAAAAAAAGTAATTACACAATAAAACTTTTTATTTCTAATAATGCAAGAGTTATAAGATCAAAGAAACGAATGAAATTTTAAGAACACAAACTATCGCAAGTGCAGCATATTATAGCATTTCGGTATAATATTAAGTGATTTTTGTAGTTATCAGCGTAAGTAATATTTCTCATAATTCGATATGACCTTTTAATTTTCTTTAACTGTTATTCAAAGAAACGCATACGCAAACCAAACGCAACCCGTCATATTCGCATGTATTTTTTAGCATGTCGTCTTATGATTGAAAGCATGACTATATAGATATGTCTTTTAAATTTTTAATTATTCTTATAACGAATGAACAGAAAAAATTCTGATGAAATTCTAGTAATTTCTAGAACACTTGCGATCACGTGTTCTTGTATTATATGAGTTTACTCTTCAAATAGACTTATCGTCGAAATGACAAATAAAATGAATAAAATATGCGACATGCTCCGTGAGTTAATATTTTTCTATCCAGTAAATTGGCAACTAATGTCGTTTCAATACATTTTTTATTTAGTAGAGCTTGACAAATTTTTTGCTCTTTTTTTTTAGGAGCTATACTCTAAAATATAATCATAAACCGTTTGTTAAAATTGTAACAGTATTGTATGTGCAACAGTATTATAATTTTTATTTTTATCTATTAACATTGAGAACAAACTGTTAGTAAGAAAAAACAAGATAATGACACAGTAACATCTGATACTTTGTTATATTATGTAAATTATTCATTTGTTTTTTAAATTAGATATATCCGATTTATAGAACTAACTATAAATATATCATACTATAATCTAACTACAATATAAATATGTTACATAAAAATCGTTTGTTACGGTAAAGATATCAAGATATGTTACTTTCGCACTGAGTTTTTTTAATTCATACAGAATTTTGTCAAGTAATTATATGATCATTTTACATATATATTCTTGAAATTTTTCGTGGCTCACAAATGATATTTTTAATGTATACATACTTTAACGTGGCTAAAATTTCTGTGGTTAAGTTATTCCGACATTTCAAAATGAAAAAAGTTAGTGTTACTCTTATTATTGTTTTTCGTGTAAATCGATCACACTACTTTGTCGTTAGTTTTAATAGCATTCACAACATCGAATCTGTGGATCACAAGATCAATACTAGAATCTAGTCATATTCCAGTAAAATAAATCTTTTTTGATTTATTTCGATTATTTAACGTCGATATCATTGATTGTTTCATCCTTATGGATAAAACGACACTCGGGACTATATTGTATGTGTTTATTAAACTATTTCAATATATAAGCAGAATATATTCATGAATCGGCATATGTGTCGATGAGGGGTAGTTGTTACCATAACAACGTGCCCCTCTGTTTCGTAGCGAAACATAAACACGTATTCTGTTCAGTCCATAATGCATCAGAACGTCGAGAAGGAAAATGAACTTCAATCAGGGGTTTCCAACTTTTATAACTTAAGACAATCGATTTTTACTGACGTCGTTGAAGATCCTATTTCTGATCTCTCCAGGAATACAAATTTTACTTAAAATAGTTTGGCCTGTAATAAAAGTGACACTGAGACAAGAGAAATTTAGGCATTATAGCATTAAAAAATCAGTTGTCTTGGTTGATATTCTAGAAAAAATGCATTAGCTAAAGAGCAATCGAATAAAAGAGGGGAAAAAAGAAGACATTAATTCAAAGACTTAAAACGAAAATAAAGAACATAGTTAAAGGAAGGGTAAAAATCAAACTAAATGGAAAATTCTCCAAGAAAAAAATGAAAATGATGATGAACAAGACAACTTTGAATATTATTGCATTATTTATTGCGATGCATATTCCGAATCATGATCCAGAGTAGAAGAAATCGAATGTATATTTTGCAAGAACTGGGTTTATTCCAAATGTATAAAAAAAATATAAATATGGTAAAAGTCAGTCAGCTGATTTGTAAATTACTGTTTTTATACTAAAGATAATATTTATGATTATTATATTGTTTTGGTTTTAGTTTAAAGGTATATTACCTTTTTTGTTAATCTGAAGTTTAATGAATAAACATTATTAATAAGGTTGCTTTTTATTTCATTAAAAAAATGAAATATTTAATTAAAATGTATCTTATATCTTAATAAGAACTTGCTTCAACGCAATAACAACTGTGCCCCAAAAAGGGATAAAAAGTTCCATCAGTCAATATTGAAAATGTTTTATTTTATTTGGAACGAATCTTGTCAAAATATGTTGTTTCTTTGAGACCATTTTATGTATAAGAAATAAAGTTTCGAATATTATGAAAATTTCGTACTACGAGCAATTTTGTATGCCTTTAAATGTAACCTTCAAAGGGCACGAGGCGACTGCCTTTACAGCCTTATCGTGCATCAAACCGCTACTAAGAGCAGACATTAAAATTTTACATCCTGTCGCCGGCGACTGATCGACGAAATACCAAAGGCCAAGTAACCAAACTCGGCGAAACGAAAGTTGTTAGTGTATAGAGATCATCATATAGAGATCATTGACTAGTCGAACTTTAAAAGTATGGAAGCTCATTATTATGTCAGGGCCCAAAAAAATTACTTGTCGTACGAACGCGTACATTTGATTCAATACATTTCATTGGTTGTTGCGACCAGCAAGTCGTCAGGGACCACGAGAACATGATCGGTACACGAGAGACTCGTTCGGTTGCCAGATTTGTTAGTCGTTCATTGACCTGGTCGTCTGTAATTGGTTGACAATGGTCATGCAGCTTTACGTGCACTTTTTAATTTTATTACATAATACTATTATTTTATGATACACATTTTGGTGCATGCAAATGACAGAAAAAAATAAAAATATATATATATATATATATATATATTTGTTTTAACTAAATAAATAAATTATTATCTTTAAAAAATCATTTTCGAAAAGTATCCCATTATTTTCTATTATATAATATGAATATTGCATGACGCGATTTTTATAACCCGACATATTTCTGAAACGTAACTCCCACTTTATTAAAAGGGTTCCTTGTAGTTTCTTTGCTACGACCTTTACAAATTATTCACTTATATAACGAAGAGATTATAAAATTAAAATATATACAACCCACTTCAATAAATATAATATTTATTATTCACCTATATTAATAATTAATTAATATTTATTAATATTTATTAAATAAGGACAGAATGTAGATATATTATTAGTTTTTACAAGTTATCGGATAACCGCTTGCACACGTGGAAAAATTGCATTTGGTCTGCAAGAATAATTATATGTATAATTATTAATGTTTATCGTTACTCGATATGTTTTAAGAAACTTTCTTACGGAAATAGAACTAAAAGAATCATAGTAACGCGAGACATAGCAAATTTAGAACGACTAAAAATTTTAAAGTGGGATTGATAAAAATGTCACTTATACGGTACTTTTTATATACCCCAGCAGTTTTTATCTATGTGCATTTCTTATCATGTTTGTTTTTCTATATTTCCTGTGCAGATCTTCTCCATATGATGAAAAGATTCTTTAGTAAATATAAAATGATTTAGTAAGTATAATAAATTTGAAAAAAGTCATTGGAGGCAGAGCATTGTTATGATGTACATTTAAAACAGCTTATTACTTAGACAAATGACATTATCTAAAGCTAAATAAACTATACAATTGTAATGAATGTTCGTCGGAATTAGAATCGTTTCAATACGATCACTTGAAACTCGGATTCAGCAATCCATCTGAAACGGCTGTTTATATGTAGAATTTTGTTTAATCTCGTTTCTTTTTATTTTCACTTTATTTTTAAATAGAATATTTTGTATACTTATAAATCTTATTTAATCATTTAGCATTAATAGAATTGGCGACGAAAGAATATGTGGCAAATTTTATATATAAATAAAGGAATCCGAAACTATATTGTACACTGATAACACTTATTCAGTGCAAAATCACCAAGGACTAAGAGAAGAGCCAGAATCTTGTGTGACATTTTGAAATTATGTATGAAAGTTTGTCAGAGAATTAAACATACTCTTCAAAACGATTGTAACAATCTTATATATAAATTCCAGGATAATCAATTGTTGCTGTCACTTTTTATAATCGGTAAATCCGTACTTTCTTACATTCATTTATTATTTTAGTACATACTGATAAATGTATTTAAGTTTTACCAAGATAAGTTATACATTTTCAATTAATAAAATTGTATTTCTATTCATAGATAAGTTATTATAGTTTGTTGATATATTTTACAGAATTTGACTAAAATAAACATCGAAAAGATTGAAAAATTTGCTGGAGTTGAAAGATGCTTCGATTTCGCATCTTTTCCAAATCTGCCATATTACGCAATACTTGTATGAGATATTAAAAATGGATCGTTGTAGAAAAAAAAAATAATTACGCAGTAAAACAATATATTTTATTTATAATAGTATAACAGTTATATAAGATCGAAGAAATAAAATTTTAAATATAAAAATGTCATAGGAGCGGCAAGCGTTTGAATATAATATTGTATTAAGAGATATTTAGTAGTTATCAGCGTAGATAGTTCTTCTCCTAATTTAATAGAATCATTTAATTTTCTTTAACAGTTATTGGGAGAAACACATGCGCCGTTACCAGCTCTAAGGTATCCGTCTTTACATTGGCAGCCTATTATGCATTGCTGAAATAGGACGAATTACATAATGAAAAAGATTATCCAAAATTATTGAAATCTCTGTTTAGGAATTTGGTGTATACTTGATGAGATTAAATACGTTGTTCTTAGTTATATAATAAAAGGCTTTAACTAGAAACGAGCGATTAGATTATATCATAATCGTGGTTAAGTTTAGAACACTTTATTCGTGATGTTACATGGTGCTCGAGGAGAAGTAAAAACTAAAAAATTTAATAAAATGTTTCAAGAAATACTTACCAGAGTACAAATATTTTTTGTTACACCACAACTAGGTTCACAAGCTGAACCACAGGTCACATATTCCTCGTTTTCCCCACAATTACGGGATGACTGGAATGGATCTATGAAGAAAGATTGTTCTCGTTAACTAAATATTAGAAAGATCTCCGAATATATCACTTTCACTCGACCCGTTCTTACCGACTTTTCGACCAAACTACGAATAATAATTCAAATTTCTTAAATCTGTTGTTTCTCTCATAATTCTTAAACGAAATAAAAAAAAAAAATAGGAAAATAGTGTAAAAAAGGATAAATATATTTTTTACGAATATCGAAGAACGACTAGATTTCAAAGAGATGTAGTCTTAAGGAACAACTTACAAGCAGAAGCGATCGCCACAAGAACAAGGAGAGCGAAAATGACGCGAGACATGATTGCTTTCCTTATGCTTTATCAAAACAAGACTGATATGCAGTATTCGGTCTTCGCCAGCTTATATACTCTTGTCATCGTTCATATTTCGTAGTTTCCTCTCCACGTTCCAACTTACGCTAAGTTTGTTTTTCTTTTGTAATTTGATCTTTTCCTCTTTTTTTCTCTCTTCTTCTCTCGCTCTATCTTCTTCTCTCGCTCGCTCTCTCTCTCTCTCTTTCTCTTCTCTCTTTCTCTCTCTCTCTCTCTCGTGCGCACTAACACACACACGCACACGCACATACTAGCGCATCATGTTTATACGTATTCTTCAGTATATCATAGAATGACTAAAAGCATATTCGTATATACATACATACTCGTACTATGCCAGTCCTTGAACCTAATAGATTCCATCGGAATATACGTCTACCTGATAGTTTCGTTTGAGAAATAAACCACTGACTGGTTTTTAATTTATAATAATTAAGGAACCTAAAAGATTTATTTTTCTTTTTATAAGTTCTTCTTTAATCGTTCTATGAATACTAATGTATTAAAAAAATATATAATTCTATGTAGTCGTGCAATATCGTTTATAATATGTAATTCTATACTTTTCTTAAACACAACATAAATTGGTTAGTGATAGATATAAAAGTTATTACTGATACAAGCACATATGCAATTTTATCATTTAAACGTTGATCAGCATTTAATATAGTATCTTTTACGTGTCTTCATTTATATCGTCCGTTAAATTTCACACGCTGTCTATGAATTCTTTGAACAAATTAAACTTCATTAATATAATAATTACTAATTTGATTTCATTTAATCGATTCGTTATTTTATATATGTTTGAAAGAATCAAAGATTTTCAAGACTAAATAATATTTCAACATTAAATTCTCGCAAAGCAATAAACGATAACGAAATTTGAATCTCGTTGCTAGTAAATCGTATATGTCGGATAAGATAAATAGTGCCGTTGAATTTTGAAATGGTTATGTTCTTAGATTGCGTTAAGTTCAAATAAGATATAAGCATAATAACACGATGATATAATAAATTAGAAAAAAATAGTAACGACATATCTTCATGATATCAGTTGAATTTTTTGAACATGATTAGTTGAATATCGGGTTTTTGTCTGAAAAAGAAAAGATAATAATTCCTGAAACAACAAAGAGGTTAAGAGGATAAACTTTCATTCTCGAAAGAGGATAAAAAATTATATATTTTAAAATGTTTATAACATGCACAAAATCAGATTTCATCTATCAGTTCTTTATTCAAACCTGTTATTGCCTATTTATTTTATATGTTTTATATTAGATGCGCATTTGGCAACAAGAACGACAACGTAAACTACGAAACTAATGAGTGTCATATCTTTTCCCTTTATCTTCTGAATCACCCGAAATTCTCAAATATTTTATTTATCTATTTCCAAAGTTATTCCTCATGTGTATGAATATATTATTGTAATTTCCCACATTGTGTTTACATTATAAATTACTTTATCAATGCTTCCTGGAATAAATACACGAAAACAAGAAATTCCTCAGCAATATTTACTTTCGTTTATTTGTTGTTGAATAATAATTTTGTTTATTTCTACAAAGTCATGAATATGTTCAAGAAATATTGTCGTATGTGCGACGAGCGTAATTATATCTTCCTGATACTTCAATTTTTATGAAATATTTAATCGTAAATCAAGTACCTCGTTTCCTTTAATTTTCACCTAAAATGAAAAATACAATTTTTATAAGCAATTTTTTAAGTTTCTATTTTTATACATTATTGACAGTAATCAAAATTAGTAACAAATTTAACAGAGGATGCATGCAAAAAATTTGTTAGCATGACCAGTATATAAAATTTGATATGGACTATTCTTGTCCTTGAAACTTTGCATTTTTTCTTTCATTTATTCCAAAACCAAAAAGAAGAAGAGATGAAAAAGAGCAAGTTTGGCTTAATGATCCGCTTGTTGTTAGTCCTTTCGAGCAATCCCAATCCATTTCTAAAAGTTTTGACCTTCTCCTTCCGTCACTCTAATCATGATCGCAATTAACAGAGATAGGAATTACGTGAGAAGATTTCTATTCTGAGTCACTCCTTTGACGTCGCATGGATACTTAGTACAACGTGCTATCTTACGAATTAGCAAGACAGAAAGAGAAAGAGATTGTTTGGTTTGTCTGAGTTAAAATTCGAAGGCCGAACGAAAGAGTGAACGATCATAGGGAAATCCCGTATTAAAATGCATATTCATACCTATACATGTTTTACCGGGGAATAACACTTTTTATATTGCATGCTAAGAACATATTTAATAATAATAGCATCAATACAATTATCGTATTTATATATATATGCATAAATATAACAAAAAACAAAAAATAAGGAAAGTGTATAGAATAAGCAAAAGAATGTGCATATGTAAAAATACGCATATTTGTTAAAAATGTAGTTTAAATAAGCATTAATTATGTAATTTTCTTATCGAAGAATAGTTACTCAACTTCGTTACTCAATTTTGTTACTCAACATCGTTCTCAATGTCAACACATTTTGTACCATCACGTATGGTTTATTGTCAAAGTAGGAAGCTTATCGATTGCTTTACTATATAAATTCATTGCACTTTTGAATCGGACTTAGTTGTCAATATACATACTAGAAAGAAATAACCAGTTGGCGGAAAATGTCGCGCATTTTATCAATTTCATTCGTCATTTTGACGATGACTCTGCTTAGTGAGTAAATTCATATAATACAAGGACGCATGATTGCGGGTGTTTTGGAAATAACCAGAATTTTATTAACATTTTTTTTGTATTTATTCGCTTGGAGAAGAATAAAAAATATAAAAAAAATAATTTTTTGATAAATGATAATGTAAAGCCTGTTTGGTCAATATAGTATTGAATCGTAATGTAAATAATTTCGGTTATATTTACTTATTGTTAGAATTAGAACACGTTTATACTTGTAACCGACTTTGTCTATGTTACAATCTGATATATAGACAATTAATAATAGATATTAAATATTAAATTTAACCGTTTATAGATATAGTGAACTTTACATACAGTAATTGTATCGTCTGTAATGGGCCGAACGAAAAGTATGCATGCGGTTCAGCTTGTCAGACGGAATGCAAATCTCTTGGAGAGCCATGTCCTATAGTTAATATTGTAAGTATATTAACCGTTTATATTTTGTTGGCTATTATTTTGGAAACATTTCGAATTAAACATGATAATCGATGATGAAGAACGATGTTTCTTATTTTTGTTGTTCTTTCTTTTTATTTCAGAAATGTAACGATGCCTGTTATTGTATAGATAACTATGCTAGAAACGATGAAGGAAAGTGTATAAAAATCTCTGAATGTCCTCCTAAGAATAATCAGTAATGAATAATTAAGCAACATGTTATGTACAACAATTGAAATCATATTTAATATAACAGATGGTTAAATATATACAAAGCAAATAACGGTTATTTATATATCTTATATTTTTTTCAAAGAGATAACAATCGTGTGGGCAGCAAAATAATAATTTTGCAATTTATATGTGTTGCCAGATCAAAGATTATGATCGTTTAAAATGGAATTCACAAAAAAAAAAATAAAACAAAATGTGGATATTCGCATACGCTCTAAACTATTTTCCAGGATTAATAAGAGCTTTCACCGGCTAGCCGATTGCTGACGAAGTCGTCTGCCGGCGGAAAGTCAAAGAGGCTTGACCACAGCCTTCAAGGGGTGTTTCAATATTTGGCTCCATAATGTAATCCAGCAAGAAGTCAAAAGTGCTTCGTGGAATATTCTCCAACTTGCCGACCGTTTCCTTTTTCCACTTCTCTTCATTTTCGATTCTCCCGTTCGTAGTTCATAGAGTTTCAAGCATACGAATGCAAAAATGCGAAAAAAGAACGCTTCGATGATCTTTTCACCAGAATATATATATATATATATATAGTGTGTGTGTGTGTGTGAGAGAGAGAGAGAGAGAGAGAGAGAGAGAGAGAGAGAGAGAGAGAGAGAGAGAGAGAGAGAGAGAGAGTGAGTGAGTGAGTGAGTGAGTGAGTGAGTGAGTGAGTGAGTGAGTGAGTGTGTGTGTGTGTGTGTATACTTAATAGTATTTTATATATATGTATACTTAAAGAGAGAGTGGGAGAGAGAGAGAGAGAGAGAAAGAGAGAGAGAGAGGGTTCATTTTAATAACGATAATAAAGAATAAAAATGACAGGAAGACATGATCAAGAGAATTTCGAAGTTGTCATCGGATCGCTAGTTCAATTGGACGAGGCTCGACGAACTAATTATATATTCCATGAGCGCGTACACGCGCACATGCGTGACTTCTTGTTCATAAATGCATACATAATTTGATGAAGTTTACGAACACGAACATGGTATAGCAGAATGGCCTTGAAAACGCTATAGTTGGAACAAGCTGCGTACATATGCACAACACACGCAAAAGGTCTACAATGCGTTTAGCTCGGCTTTCACATGCTGCTCGACACGTGCGTTTCCCTCGTTTCCTGCAAGCGGAAAAGAGATAGGACGATCTAAAGTCGAGAGAGAGAGAGAGAGAGAGAGAGAGAGAAATGTAGAGAGAGAAAGAGAGACAGATAGAGAGGGTAGAAAACGATGCCTGAGGGTCGTTTTGCCCCTAGCAGGCATTTGTTTAATTGAGAACCGACATGGCCGGCGAAGCACCCTTGTAGAGATCGGCTCTTCCATCTGCATGATCATCGTCAACGTTACTTTCATCGTTTTTCAAAACTTTCGATTCCTTTTTATTCTCTTCCTCGCTTATCATATATATATGCTATTACTTACGTTTTACGCTTATCATATATGTATGCTATTACTTATGTTCTACGCTTATCACATATGTATGCTATTACTTACGTTTTACGCTTATCATATATGTATGCAATTATTTACGCTCTTATCTCATATTTTTATCATACTGTATATACATATCCAGCCAATGAAACGTACTTGGATACGTCTGAAAAATTATAAAAAAGATACTATAGAAAATACTTTTAAATACAGAGACACGAACTTATGATAATTCGTTAAAATGTAAATATGTATCGACGTTCCAAAAATTGAATATTCAATCGGCGAGCGTTTATTTTCACATTTCAAAGTTACTCAGATGATAATATATGTGTTACGTAATACATAACTAGTGAACCGTCTTTCATTTGGTCGTCACGCTCCGATCTTATCCCTCGATGATAATTTGTTGTTTTTATTTTTTCTTACCTCTCTCTCTCTCTCTCTCTCTCTTCTCGTAAAATAAAAAGAGATTAACGCATTGACAATGGAAATCGAGTAATCTCTCCTTTTCGAAGCTCATGCGCACTTTTGGAAAAACCAACGAGCTATATTTCAACGAATTTTCTCTTCTATCTTGTTCGCTTGACTCTTCCGTGGACTCTTCGCAATACTCGAGAGATAAGCACCAAAGATTAATCTAAATAAACAAGACTTTCTTACTCGGAAAGAGAAATTGGCTTTATCATATGCCTCGCTGTATACTCGTTATTTTACCTGTTACCTTGAACAATTGGCAAGGTAAAATTGGTAATATTTTCGTTATGAATCGATAAAATATCTCAAAGAGAGTGAGAGAGAGAGAGAGAGAGAGAGAGAGAGAGAGAGAGAAACAAGAATTGGAGTACGGACTGGAGTCGAGGAGCAGAAGAGAATTTTCTTTCGTTTCATAAGTGGCTCGTTATCGACTAACCTTGAGACGAGAAAGAAAGGAAGAAGATAAACTCCTTTCGACAAATCGATCGGAAAAGTGACTGGACAGTTCGTGTATTCTTTATCGAGAAAACAGAAAGCTTTACCGTTCGAGAGTCTCTTAGAAATAGAAGACGAGATGAACGGATCCGCTCAAAGGTACTATTTTCGTATCATTCAATTTATCTTCAACGAGGTCATTAGATAAAGCGTCAGCTGATATTGAATTTCGATATGTACAAACACTGTAAGCGATTAGATTTTGTAATATTATCTTATTCAACGATTTAGGTTGACTAGAATCAAGATCAAAATCCTATGGTTCACTTTTTGTTTCTCTCCTACAAAATGGTTTTTAAATAAATATGATATACAATACGATACAGTTATAGTAAATTGTAATTTATGGTAGAAAATATTGTCATTAAATCTTTAAATGCCGTTAATAGAGATGACGATCAAATATTTACGTGAACAGATTTGCAATAGGAAAAGACGTTTACGATGTCGTACATGTTACTTGTAGGATCAGGAGGATATAACGGTTAGCTCGTATTTCCTTGCAATCATATAATACAACCCCTAATGACTCAGCCGGCCAGTCAGCTGGCAATTGCGGGGCGGCACGTTCTACGTCCGTTTGGCATAAATACGTCAGAGACCTGCAGGTAGGATACAAAGAGTGTGTATGCATTGCAGGATAGATATACTAGGGGACAACATCGACGGACCTGCGATTTCATGCAAACGATGTTAACAACTCTCTCTCTCTCTCTCTCTCTCTCTCTCTCTCTCTCTCTCTCTCTCTCTTTTTCCCTCTCTCCCACTCTTTCAATGTTTGATGCTACATTTAAATTGCGTTTCTCGTCGTACGATCAAGATATACAGATGATCGTCGTTTACACTGTACTCTATTATCGACATTAACAACGAATAACAGCTATAATACTATCATTCGAACGAAAGATTACGATAAAAAAAGCAATTTTTATGATACACACACACACACACACACACACACACACTTTAATATTTGTCTGAATCGTTCGACTAACACGTAAAACAATTTTTGAAGGTAACAAAGAATGAAAAGTATATTTTTATTGCAGAAAGTTTACGATGTCGACGAAGCGATGATATATCTTTGAAGGATTGTAGAAAAAAATATATGATTCTACGTATGTGCATCGTTTAGCGCTTACTTCTGCGAAAAGGCAATTGGCAGCTAATCTCGTTCGTCGAGGAAGACTTTTTTCCTCCTAACATTCGCATTTGTGTATTTGCATAAACGATAAAAGCCGTTTCTTTAAACAAAATTAATTTATAATACATACATATGTACCTAGTGAATATTTTCAATAGAATGCATCTCCTCAGTTGATTTACGAGAATTATTACGTTCTTGCGAGTTTTATTTAGAGATTAAAGTGTTTTTCTGCGCTCGGCAGTTTTTTTTTAAATTCTGAGATTTATAGCGTTTGTTGAAATAATATTGCTAATGAGAATAAATCGAAATAAAAGCGAGTTCTACATTAACGAAAAGAAAGGAATTAAGATGTTTTTTTTCTAAAGGAATCATTCTATATAGCCTTCGTTCTCTCCGATTGTTTTGTATCTACGATAAATGAAAATGCAACATTAGAAGGTTAACGAAAGGATAAAAAAAAACAGCTAGAAAAGACAACTTTGCGTAGTTGTGTTTCGCGAAGGAAAGAAAAAAGAAAAAGCAAATATAGATGGGATCGAAGAGAAATGAGAAAGAAGAGAAATCGAGGCACATCGTGCCAACTGTAATCCATGTATTGTTTCGCTTTCAGTCTCGTCGATGGGAACGAGCATACCGGAGCTGAGAGCGTATAATCCATAGGACTCCATGATGTGACGCTTTCTCTGCCAGGAACGTGATAACGCTTTCGTAGCAGGAAGGGTTGCCGATCGGGGATGCTTTTCAATGGACCATCGGTGAAATTTTTAATCGGAGTCAGCTCTGTCTCTACGTCTGCGATAAAGCCGTACTATTTGAAGCGTGTAAGCTCGAATCATCGAAGATTACAAAGTATGCGAAAGAGAGAAAGATATATATATATATATATATATATATATATATATATATATATATATAGAGAGAGAGAGAGAGAGAGAGAGAACAAGTAAACATCGCACAGTATAGAAAAGAAATATTTTGACGTCTCGATGCGTGTGCAATTATTCCTATCAAAGGTCTATGAGAGGTAACTGCAGTCTGCAAAATCTTTCTTTTCTTCGTTTTCCTTTTTTCTTTTTATTGACACATTGAATACAAATCTAAGGAGCGTTTTCAAATTAAAAGAACAATGTTTGAAGGTCGATAAGCTAAGTGATAACAATTTTCCAATTACCGTCGGCTCGCTAAGCGTGTAAATCACGATCGTAACCCCTACGAGTTATACACTTTAAAATAATGTAAAATTGTTCGAGGTTGTCGACGAACAACCAGCCGAGAGCATCATGTTGTACCGCTGTTAATGTGTTCTCAAATGGTTCGTGATTGTTGTTTTACAAAACGGATTTAAAGTTTTACCCAGTACGAGGGTATCTTTTCGATTCATCCATGACTAAAAAATGCCTAAGCTCGTACAAAGGTAGCAATGTATTTTTTATACATGCTTTTTCTTTGCGACAATTCAACGAGTTTATAAGGGCAGATCTTTCCAATAGTAATATATAACCTTTAGGAGAAAGTACCGTGAGACTGAGAAACGCACGTGTGCACGAAACACGAACACTAGCTATTTATTATTTTATTCATACAGAAACCGTCGAAATAGATAAATTATATTTGAGAGACATGGATAAAAATAAATATTATCGTAATATTTCGTTAAATCTCCTGGTTCGAATCACGTATCGATTTAATCGCATTAATACAGTAGTTGGTAGCATGAAAGTTGCTGGAGGGAATGAACGATAGAGAGCGAGAAATATTAGGACAAATATTATCTTAGAATATTTTCTCTCTAAATGTTAGGACCGTGCCGAACCGTCTCTCTTTCTCTTTCTTTCTCTCTAGAGAGCTCTCTCTTTCTCTCCCTCTTTCTCTCTCTCTCTCTCTCTCTCTCTCTCTCTCTCTCTCTCTCTCTCTCTCACGAGGAGATCCTCAAGTTCACCCTCTAGCTGGAGAGTACATAATGAAAGGAGTGCCGATAAGAGAACCTCCAACAGCATCTGTTAAGACGATAAACACGCACGAGACTTTCGTAAAGTGAATTTCTCTTCGTCTCGTCATCTTTTTTAGATCTTCGAAATCCACTTCGATTGCTTTTGAAAAACATGAATATCAGATTAATTCAATTTAATTTACTTCAATCACGTTGGAGTATACATCCGAATGTATTATTTTTGCAATTGTTTTTTTTTTTTTTTTATTAAAATGTAAATTAAATTAAAGAAGAGAAGGCGAGATTTTAAAAAGGATCGTGTCCCTGTAATAGCCCTTTTATAAAAGTATCTTTGTGAAACGAGCTAAACCGCAAATTCATTGGCAACGTAGACGCGGGAACGTAAAATAATTAGGTGTCGACAAACACGCAAGTTATTCTCTTTATTATCGTGACTCGGCTGGTACAGCAAACGATAGCGTCGAATTCACAGCATTCGGAAGGCTGATGTTCAAACAATACGCAGCGTCGAGTACAAGGTGCAAAAACGTTGTCCCTCTTTTCGTCGAGAGTAACACGCTAATTAGGACAATTGGAGTTCGGCCATTGATACTCGCTAAATTAGTGGGAGAAAGAAAGAGATAGAGAGAGATAGAGCGATGAGTCCGCAGAAAGGAAAAGTGAGAGAGAGAGAGAGAGAGAGAGAGAGTGAGAGAGAGAGAGAGAGAGAGCGAAGTATACAATCGACTCAGAGCGCTGTTTGGCGAAGCTCGAGCCTATCGAATATCTCTTCTCTGTCGTGTCCCGCGAGAATACTCGCCGAGGGAGTAGGATATCTGGTGTCGACTCACGTATACCGTGTGTTCAGGCAGATACCTCGTTGTCTTTCCCGACTTTTTCTTGCATTTTCCCAACGAATGGCTGTATAAGGGTCCTGCTGAATACCAGCCGTACTCTCCTTATATTTTAACACTGTTGCCCAGACTATCTTCTTCTATTTTTTTTATACAGGCCATGTTATTCCTCTGTGCGATATCAATCGATAACGATTAAATACCGTGCCAGATAAAGAAGTAGGATAAATATATGAGCCGCTCACTTGCCAAATGGTTAACTCCATAAAACAAAATAGTAGAGAAAAGTGATGAAATAATATAAATTGCTTTTTAAAATTCTATTTAAAATATAAATTCAAATAAACATATTAGAATGTATAAATGAAAACGTACCTTTTATGTAACGACGTAAAAAGTAAATAAGATAGAATAGTCTTAGAATAATCGTTATTACTGATATAAATTATTTTCAATTTGATGGCCAAATAAATTTGGCCATTTAATGGTATTAAATAACGGAAAATTAGGGAAATTTATTATGAATATAAAAAGTGAGGACTCCATCGAGTACTTGAACACATAAATGTAAAAATATTGAAAAAGTGGAGTTAATCGATATGGCTTGTGAACGGCTTATATGATCAAACGAATCATAGCTTTTATTATTTTGTGTGTTGACATTTAGCAATAAGTATGGATCTGTGTAACTGTTTGCCTTGTATATAATTATATCTATAGTTATATACGTTTATTGCTTCTAAAAATCCCAAGAAACTATTCTACCTCTGTCTTCGCGTTACGTTAATGTAAATATCAGTGACATACATGATTCTTTCTACGTCGCAATTTCGAAAATTGAAATGTAAATCCGTATATAGCCGTCCTTGTTATAATAAAAGGATACTTGTTTCAAACTCTCTGTAAACTCGACAAGTTGCATGTGTTTCATAACATTTAGAAGAAATTCGAAAAGTTTGAATATCCTAAATTTTCGAAAATTATCTGTAGTTCGTTTTAATGATTGACACCATCGGTTATAAAAGACCCTTAAAAGAATCGAGGGAAGTCTTTTTTCCGCTGAATCAAAAGACTCCTTAGGCCGTCAAGTTTTCCAAGATATCTTGCTAGAGCAAGCAAAAATTGCGGAGCTACGTGAGGAGAATCGACAGAACGGTCCAAGTTAAATCGTAATCAAGTAAGCAGTTCAGTCGAGTGATCCAGCTAGCTCGACCTTAGTCCCATTATTGGCGAGGCGTCACTGATTGGTTTACAGACTTGCCGCTCAAAGGTCTCTCTTTCTCTCTTCCAGTTTCCGAGTCACCCTATCTTCCTATTTCGCTTCCGCCCTTTCCGCACTGTAGCTGTTTAATTAATTCTCTCAACATCTCTGCCTCACTTTGAAGAACCTACGCATCCATCGCGATTTCGAACTTCATTACTGCCTTGAATATCAGAGTTCATGCTCGAACGATTGTGATGGCGACACACGCGAAAGAACGTAAATATACAAGATGAGTCGGTAACTGCTACTGCTGCTTGAATTCATTTTAATCAAAAATGTTTCACCCTTATTATCGATGGAAAAGAAACAATTATTTTAATCCATAAATGAATGCATTTCGAAAAATATATTGGATTGAACAAATAGTTCATGTGGAAATTAAAACACGTTAAAAGTGACGTTCAATCCCTACATTTTCAATTCTATCGATCCTTCGTACGTTCGCAAATAAATTCATTTAGAGATTAACACGGATTACTTAGTGTGTATATATATATACATATTGGTTGATATTCTCAAAAGAAAAAGAAGAAGATACGTGTAACTCGAATCAAAGTTTTGGAGTCCCAAATCCACCGGTACGGTATTTAAGGGCAACACGCGCGAGTCGCTTCCTCCTGTCTTTCTTTCTCTCGTTTTACGAGGGTGGTCGAAGACAAAGCGGCCAGAAAGTGGGGTCGAATTTGTCGGCACGGGCCAACAAAAAAAGAAGCTCATGCTGTTGGCACAGCATTAGCCGAGAGAATTCAGAGAGGGTAGGTATAGAGAATTATTGCGAACACGTGCCGTTATTCGGACACGTTAGATACCTGGCTTGTATTTACAAGAATATTTATCTCCCATTTATTATTTTCAATTCATACAAATATTCGGCAAGCTTTATCTCAGGGAAAAAATCAAACGACTTCTTTGAAGAAAGAAAACACTTCCTTCGTGGCGTTGCTCGAAAATTAAGTATTTACTTATTCAGAAAAGATAAGATATAGATATGTTTTATATCTTGCTACGAACGTGTTAATTACCACAGCGTATTTACTTGTCAGATTTACGCTTATAAGATGTTCGTTCATATTTTTTGATTTTGAAACGATGTGACATCAAATAGTAGATATATTTGACGAAATAAAGAGACGCAGAGAGAGAGAGAGAGAGAGAGAGAGAGAGAGAGAGAGAGTAAAGAAACGAAGAAAGAAGGGTCACAGTGAAAAATGTGAGTTGTATGCAAAACAAATTGTACACAGCCTTTACGCCGTTTCATTATCCCTCTGCCATCACGACAGCTCTCTCTCTCTCTCTCTCTCTCTCTCTCTCTCACTCACTCTCTCTCTCTATTTTTCTCTTCTTTTGGACAACTGTAGAAAATTTAATTTCCAAAGTGAGTCGTCGCTCGCATGCCTCCGACGGCATTAATAAAAGACCGTGAGGAATATGACGAGACCGCTGTCACCTGCGGTCGGTCCTTTAAAAATGATTAACCTGACGAAATGAGCGATTCCGTCGTCTCCCGATGGTGTTCGATGAAAAATGACTTTCTCAGGATCATCTTCGCTTGGAACAAAGGAAGACGAAGGAAACCATTAACATCTCCTCGTGTTATTGCAAAGAGTAAACCGGAAGGATCCGACGAGGTAATTTTATTTTTTTTTCGGGGACAATATATGTTGACTAGTATAGAGGATTTATAGGAAAGAGACTTGCACTGATATGCAAAATATCGATATATTTATTATTATTAAAAAAAATATCATCGATATGCATTTCTATCTCTGTATATATACGTTAAGTCGTTGCAATTGAGACAAAGCAGGATTACTGAAATGCCGAATTAAAATACCTACCTTGTCGGATACAACGGATCGATATCAAATATTATTTACCAGGTAAATCCGAACGAATTCCCCTTCGGGAAGAACATATCGATCATTCAAATCGATACTATGCATATCGATATACCATCAAAGATCCCGTAACAGGTTTCGAACCGAGTGACACATCGTTCTGACAAGTAATTTGTCACGCTAACGACGTTCCATTAATATCCAGACTGAATTCATAGCTACGAACTACAATCGTATGCAGCATGCGATTCTTAATCTCTCCTCTCGAAGATGAAGACAACATTGAAAATTCATTAGAATAAAATTTTAATTAATCAAATTACCCATGATGAATTCCGTGCCAAAGAGAGTTTAGTAAAAATCACTCAAACTCTTCTACATTTATTTGGAAAGGAAATTTTATCCATATTGTCTTTATAATTGTAGTCTACTTTCCAGGATATCATTTAATAAATGGTTGACATCCAATTAGCCATTAAAGTTTTGTAATGATTGCCAGTGTATAACAGAAGAGCGAAAGAAAGAAAACAGCTTCAATATAGCTAGCTCCCATTCAACATACGAAACACATCCGGGTATTCGATCTAAGCCCATACCCTTCATCTTCGGGCATGGCTTAATGAAAAGCCTGATTGAAGTCTGGTAGGCAAGAGAGAGAGAGAGAGAGAGAGAGAGAGAACGAAAGAAAAAAGAAAATGAGAAAGAAAGAAAGAAAGAGAAGTACGATCGAACGCGAAATCGCGGTGTTGAGAGTGTTTCCGAACCAATCACCAAGCTTCATTAAAGAGCCGATAATTTTTTCTCCCCTCTTTTCGGCTTTACATCCGATGGGATTCATGACCCAGCTTTAATATCCCATTTTCTCTCCGATCTAAAGGAGAAGTTTTTTCTTTTTTACTAACGACGATAGAGTTAGAGAAATTCTCTCACCTGGGATCTCTCAAAAGTGATACTTTGAGAGTGCCCGAATTTGGTCTACCTACGAAGCTTCTTGAGTTTATCGAGAATACGGCCGTTCCCTTCGACGCTAAGGGCTGTATCAAAGTAAGGAAAGGGAGAAGAGCAAACATTTTTCTTCGCTCCTTCCCGAGCTAATAACCTCTGCATATTTGATGGAGGGTTCCATTCTATTTTGGAAAATCGTTTCTCGTCGACAACGACGACAACGACGACGACAAAAGTTGCACGGTTTTCTTACCCCTGGACGGTAACTGCTGGAAGGGAAATCTAATTTCTTTCGCTAACATGATACAATTTTGATCCAGCGCCGCAATCTGAAAGCTTTTATGTCTCCAAGGTGGATAAATCTTGTATCTTTTACCACTACCATCCTTCTGTTTCTTACAGCTCGTCTTAGAGTCCTTTTTCACTCGCTCTCTCTCTCTCTCTCTCTCTCTCTCTCTCTCTCTCTCTCTCCCTCTCTCTCAGATCGCGTTTCGAGACTCGTAAATTAAATTGACCAATACTTTGTAGCTGGTTAAATTTCGGCTTTTGTTTACTACTCCTACCACTCGGTATTGATCTCCTTTCTTTTTCTTTTCTTCTCCCTCTTTCTCTCTCTCTCTCTCTCTCTCTCTCTCTCTCTCTCTTTCTTTTGTTCTTTCTTCTTCAAGAAAGCAGTTTCTACGAATGACGGATAATTTCTTTTTTCCCCATCGTAAAAAAATCGGCCCTTTCGTTCGAAGAGGGAGAAAGCCTCCTCCGAGACTTCGAGTTAGTTTCCTCCGTCTTTCGTTTTATTAACCTTCGCTCGATTAGTCGATGTCCTGGTATTTTCGTGTGGCCTGCCTTCCCATCTGGTCTTCCGAGACTACCGTCGGACGATCCACGTCCTATTTACGTCGAGTAATCGCGGCTGAGCAACGACTTCGATTAGGCTAAGTGACGAGACGAGATTAAAGTCTCTGTCTCTTTCCTCGGGAGTATTCTTCGAGACACAAAAGCTTTCATGTACTCATTCCTTTTGCGAACGAGTATATGTATTGTAATATATACAATATATACAATATTTTCTATAGATATATTTTACGATCACATAATTTTATTATACTTGTTCAGGTACAATCGTTATTTTACAAGTGAAAAGGAATTTAAGTTTGAAGCAAGAGTGCAACGCCAGCCAAAGTCCACTTAGCAGGTTTGTCCTTGGTCTTAAGATTGAAAGTCCAAACATAAGTAGGCCCTCGTGTACGAGTTTTGTAAACTGGACACTCGTACATGTTTCTCAAATCCTGCTTGTCCTGTGTAATCGCTCGGACATTTATAACCGGCATCATAGGAAACAATTCTTTCGATTTGGAATCAATTATGATCCCAGTCTGGACATCCCACTTGGCCCCTTCCATAAAAATTCCATGGACGTATGCGCCGTCCCTCGGAGCTGACGTAAATTCCTCTTTGTTCTTCTTCGTCACGTCACAGTGAAGGCACATTTTGTCTAACGGCAACTCCTGTCTCCTGGCCGTCGATTGCATGATCGCTGTCAATAATGATTGGGGATTGAAGAAGCCCGCGAGCCAAACCGAGGCTGGTAACTGAACAAGAATTACAAGGTTTTTCGTAAATCGCTCGGTAGTATTACGCGATAATATTCAAAGGAAAAGCACGTTATATTTTCTCTTACAACAAAGTCGGTAGACCAGCTTTCCAATTCTCTCAATCTCAATAATAAGTCGACGAACCAACTGGTAAGACCCAACAAAGAAGGATAGGCTCTCATCGTCCAAACGGGTGGAACTTGATCGAGAAACAAAGCGTTCTCCAGATCCTCCATGTCTGATGTAATCGTCAGTTCACCCTTCAATCCTAAATCCAGCTCACGTAGCGACCGTTTGATCTCGCTCGTCAAATAATTCATCCTCTCGCACTCTTGGAAGGCGACTATCACGTAAGGTGTACGCTCTTCGACCTTCCCCATTATTTCAGACATGTTGAACTCTTCCGGTAATTTCTCCATTATTTCGTCCAACATTTGTTTCACCTGTCAAAACATCATTTGATTAATTAGAGCATTTAAATAAATGGTATTATCAATGTACCTTGTCTTCTCTGGTTACTGTTTGCCCTCCAGAACTACCGGCATCTCTAGGCTGCATTTCGAATACAGTTTTAAATAAATTTTCAGCCGTCATTGTTAGAAAACCTATCTCAGCATTTGGATGTAACCCATACAAATATGGAGATTCTGGAGGTATAACTTCGTCTATGTAAGCGTGATAACCAGCTAAGTCCGTGTTAGGTGGAGCTGGAAAACCTTTAAAAGAAATGAGTTTGAGAAATTGAAAGCAGTAAATTAAATGTTTTTTTTTAAGATAAAAAAACATTTTACCTGGCGCTAATTGTAATTCTCCATCGACTAGATCTGGTTGTAAGAATTCTTCAAGATAAGAAACACAGAGTCTTCTATCCCAGTCGTCCGTTATGTGTCCACCATACATGATTTCACCGAAGAGATACCTTTCAGTATGAAATAAATTCTCAATGAAATTGACTTTTCTTCGACAGAACTTTATTTCGAGTGCTGTTCTCATAAAGTACCAACCTTAAATCCTCCCAAGGTACCTTTGGACTTGCTTCCAAGTAATTATAGAGCACGCTAACGCTAATGTTCAAGTCGCCAACGTTGAAAGGGTAGATCTTGTTCCATCCTTGAGGACCAAACTTTCGTCGTTCAGCTACCACGGCGTGAAAGTAACATAGAGAGAACAAAATAGCTTTGAATTCTGCTTCCTTGGTGCACATCTCTAGAGTCTCTTGGGTGAAATTATCCAAGGCTTTGTGTAGATTCGCTTGCATGCCAGTCGGTGGCTCGTTCGTGATTTTGATAGACGATTCTAGGATACCCTGAGGAATTATATGGCCGGAAGGCGAACCTGCTGGTTCGGCACTCATAAAAACTCTATAATCTTCGTGAGAGCCATCAGCGGTTGTTTCTAATTTCTTTTCTAACAAAGGTAACCATTTCTTAACGAGATGTATATTCTGTAGTATCACCCAATGACCATTTTTAGCCGCTATATCCATAGCTTGTTCAGCTACAGTCTCTTGACCTTGACCAAGAGAAACGTTGTGGAAATTTTGATTGTCCGATGTGAACTTTAATCGTTGACCGAGGTCTTCCACATCCTGAAATCACACGAGAGAAGATAAATAAGGTTGGTAAACAGTTACTATATTGAAAAAGTTACTTTACCTTGAGAGGATTGACGCCGGGTGATAGGATAAAAAATATAGGAGTACTAGGACTAGCTTCTTCGAAAGATTTCACAAACTCCACTGTCCTCCCTTCAGTGTATCTTGGACCGAGTTTCTCCTCGATAAATGCGGTAATAGCGTAAGTCATTCGATCAGGCCGAAGAGCTCTCAACATGCACAGCCTTTGTATCGCTGTTTTATTTTTCCACTCCTGAGGAAATTTCTCTCGTTCTGGGCATTCACATTCAACGAATTTTTTCCAACGCTTCGTCGAACCCTCTATGTCTCTATCCAAGTTACTGTAACGAGATATTATTTAAAAATATATTGTTCTATTCTCTTATCTAGTCTTACTTCTTCGCTCACCGAAATTCTTCTCTAGTAGCGAGGCTTCTAATTCCACCCCAACTGGTATTGGTGAGAAAATCAACGGGAGATGTAACGTGAGGAGTTATGGGAAATCTTAACAGGAAGTCGAGCTCGCCGGGAGTAACTTCATCACGAGCCAAGAGAATTTGAAAAGCCATTTGACAAGTAAAGATCAATTTGTCACATTCGAAAAGTCCTCTTGTGGTATACATGAAAACCGAATAGGTTATACAGTCTATGAGATTTTGAACTCTACCATTAACGTTGGCTGCAGGCTCGGCTTTCGAAATAGCATTTTGAAATACTACGCTGAAAGCCTTCAACGAGAACTGGTAAATTGGATTTATAGTGTTCAAATCATTTAAAATGAAATACAGTAAGGAAGCTCTGGCTGCGGCTGGTCGATAAAGTTCACGAGCAGCATCGATTTCTCGACTTGTTCCACGAGCTTCAGAGACCCTAGACTCTATTTCTGCGGCTGTCCTCTTTGTGGTCTCTAAATTCTCTACCAGTGACGTGTCCTCCAGAACATTGCTACCAGCTGATGACAACCTACGATAATAAATAGCAATTGAAGCCAAATCAACGGATAAAAAATTATGAAATTTTAGGATGTAGTCATAAGGTACCTTGAGAGAAGAGAATCCTCCAAACTGTTCAGTGTAATTTTAAAATCATTTTGTTGTCTCGTTAGCTCTGCTTTAAGTTCCTCTAAATCGGGTCTTTCAGCTTTTACGACTTCTGCAAGCAGCTGATCTTCAAGGCCATCTCTCGTCACGGTAAAGTTGATTAATGTCGTCTGAGCTTGCATTTCTGGTTTATAATGAGGATTGGCCAGCTTTGTATGAAGTATCAGTCGGAAGTTAGAATTGTATTCCACCTCTTTATCGCCTATCTTAATGGCTTGACCTTTTTTTATCAGATTTCGTCCTAACAACGTATCCAACACGGGGTCAACGTTTTCGCCAATGTTTTCGAGAAGTACCGTGGAGCCAGTGGCCAAAGAATGCTCGATCACTTCAAGATAACCTCGTTGGCCTGATCTAATGACTCGTAACTCGTCGCCGTATTTTTCTTTAATCCATTTAATTCCTTGAAGCTGCATTAATGACAATCATATTAATTATTATTCATTAGTTCGATGGATAATTATTGGAGTACCTGTGGATCTATCATTAGTGGCCAACGATCCGAACTAATTAAAATGGTAGCATTTTCTGTTGACATTCTGTCATTTGGTAAGCCCTCGTTATTCCACTTTGCGATTTGCGTGTCATCTGTCAATAATGACAGAGGATCCAATCCTTCGGTAATTGGTACGGAAGGTTCCAGGTTTCGTAAAAATGGTAACCACTGCTTATTCAATAAATCTTGACGGAATTGTTTTGTAAAGCAACCAACATATGATATAAATGCTGTTACCAAAAGAATATCTCCTGGTAGGGTGGATGCTTGCTGCATGAAACTAATATTTTTTATAGCTTATAATTATCCGCTTTATTTTCTTTGGGTCCGATATTTATTAGTTTTTTTTTTTTTACCTTGCTACAGACTCAGCCCAACGAATGTTCTCAGATGCCAAGCCACCGACTAGTCTGTTTGCAAGTGCAATCGTTGCATTAGTCGCATCTGCTTCCTGTTGACATTTCAATTTTTCAGACGTCGCTTGTTCAAAGTCTGCAGTTAATTTGGCTAACTGTTCTTCCAAAGACTATTAGAACAGAAAAAAATGAGATCCTCGGAAAGTCAAAGCCACTTTGTCTGATAATCAAAGCACTCACAGCAACTTTTCGTTTAATGACTGACAATTTGTCTTGCGCGGCAGCCAACTCAGCGTTCGCTTGTGCGAGTGCCTTCCTCTTAGGTTCAACATCACAAAAAACTTCGTAAAACTTGATGATATTGATCACCCAAGCGCACAACCCAGCAGCAGCGGCAGATTTTGATCTCACGAATTCTGGCTCAAATTCCGAGTCCTTCAGGTATGGTTGTATCGCTTTTATAACTTCCGGATGGATGTTTTCCTTTTCGTAATTGATCAAAGCATCGAGAAAAGAGTCGACTTTCGCCATAACGATCTAGGAACGTACAAGAAAGTTATCGTCGAAAAATGTTCAAATAATTTTATAGCGCGATACCTTCGCTGCTTTCCAGCTTCTATCTTTCGGAACTTTTCCATTTGGTGCAAGTAAAACCATTACAGCCGCTGTCACGTTTGTCACGGCACCAGGTGGCGAACCGAACGACTTCAATTCAGTGAGATTCGCTTTATTTAATGTATTCAAAGCTTCTTGGGCTGCCAATAAGGCTGGCTCGGCTTTCATTAAATCCACCTCGCAATCCTTTTGCTTCTTCGATACTTCCTCGGCTATTATAGCTACTTTGGATTCTTCCTCGTCGGCTGTAAAATTTATTGAGATTTTTATGTGTCTTATTTTCAGTTAAATTATTTGTCCTGTGTCCTGTTTTAGTTAAAACAATCACCTAGCGCTTTTTCTGTTTGAACTTTTTCCGTTTCAACTCCGACAATAGCAATCAGAGTATCGGCAGCTTCGTTTTTTTGTTGTAATTCCATTTCCTGAACGGCTAACTTTTCTTTCAAGCCATCCACTTGCACTGCCGTCGATCTGAGCTTATCCAGCCCATTTTCTAATCTCACAACACTTGCACGAAGTTCGCTAGATTTGGTTTTCAAAAGTCTCGTATAGAGACTGATCTGTTCCAAGAAAGATTTAGGAGTCGTGTAATTATAACGACGTTCGGTAGCTAAATAGTGTCGACTGGCTATATTGACACTCGTGTGAGCATGGGCCATAAATTTTGCAACCGATTCCCTATATAAAATGTAATCTCACATGTACGAAAGTACAATTACAATTTGGTTGTTTAGTAAAAGATAATTAACCTGTAACTTTCTGAAAGTTCATTAATTTCTTGCAGAAATCTCTTCGACACTGACATCAAAGCTTCTTGAGGCCATTCGTGAAACCAGTTGATCGCTGTACAATTTACTATAGCCGGAAATTTTCGAGATCTGACTCTCAGTGTGGATCCAACCGGTGAGAAACATAAAACAATTCTTAATTGACGTCGTACGCGATCGATAAAGAATTTCCAACAATTCTCGCGAGTGTCGAGCATGCCGGCTCCCTTGACTTCATTTCGTACGCCTATGATGATTTAACAACATGGAATGCTTTAAACATCAATTTTGTTTGTTGCAACTTATCAATATAAAAAATTACCTGCAATTATATTTTCTATTTCATCTTCAGCGAAAAGATCGGGAACTTCACCAGATGCAAGCATGTCGTTAATCAGTACAAGAAATTGCTCGTTTGGTACTTGAGCATCGGTCATGAGGAAGACAATACCGAGATTTTTTAATCCCGACTTCATATATAGCGATGCGAGTTCTAACTTAAGATCGACAATGCCGTAACCCTTCTTCAACTGAATCTGGAAGACTTCCAGTGAGCTTATGAAGGCAGCCAAACGGGAAAGGCTCTGTTTGCCAGAACCACCGACGCCAACCAGCAGTGCGCTTCCTCTCGGCGATTCCAATATCCTGTTTATGCGGCAAACATTCATCATGGCGTCCTCAAAGAGTACTAAATTCATAGCAGCTACAAGATCGTTATAACTGATCATGGCTTCGGATAGTAATCGATGCAACGTGGCCCAATCTTTTATTGGCATATATTTTGGTTCACCAACTCCTCCTAAAGCATATTACATTTCATGATAAAAATTATTCAATTTATTTCTAATTACTTTAGTAGCAAAGAAAACCTGCGAAATGACAATAAATATTTGGCTTCTCCAGAATCGAGCCCTCGTCAACTTCCTCCACATTCTTTTTCAAAATATCCAATTGCAATTTTGAGAAAGTTTCTATATCTTTTTCATCTGTCAGTTTGTCACCGTAAACTCGGTGAGTCTCATGCATCCAGAGCCTTATTAAATCGATCGACGATTGCAAACACTCGTTACCGCTGAACAACAAACCCTGGAAACAGTTGGAAAGATCGCGGAGATTGAAAATATAATGGAACTTGACGGCTGTTGGTAAGAACATCTGTGCACAACGATGATGCAGTTGAATCGAAGCTTGAACGATATTGGAACAGAGTTCGGTGACGCAAAGTGGAAATCTAAAAATAATGATAGATAAGTCAAAATGCTATGCATCTACAGGGATTTATATAGAAAAAATATTCTCTTATCACATTCACCTATGTTCCACGTTAGCAAGATGCTGTGATAATATGGAAGCATAAATCGTTGTCAGAGATTCGGTATTAGGAAAACTAACGGCGAAAACAACAAAGTGTCTTTGCAATCTCGGATTGATTGTGAAAGATCCCGCCGTAGGATTCATGCAACTGACATATTGACAATTATGTATGTCTTTCAGTGTCAGTTTCGTTCTGTCATACCAATGACCATAATCTAAATGCTGACGAATCAACGTGTGAGGTTGAACAGTACCGTAAGTATCAACTTCCGGCATATTCATATCATCGATGAAATAGACCAAGTTTTTGTTTCCCGGTGGACCATAATTCCTACCTGCCTTTTTCTCCAAAGACTTTTCCAGAATTTTTTGTAACATTTCCGATGTCGTATAAAAATTGAATGGCACGTTCGAAATCGTATAATTTTCCGATAGTTGTAAGAGTTTCTCAGAAACTAAAACGGTTTTTCCACAACCAGCAGAACCAACTAACATTACGGGATGTTTTTCGGGCATTAGTAAATCCAGAAAATATTTTATTCTTATAGATTCGGACGTATAAACTAAAACAGCTTGTAAAGGCATCTCTGAATCTAGCTCGAACTTCGGAAGACGTTCGGTCCACAAAACAAAATCTTTTGTCTCCGAATCGATGTAGTAATCGAAGACAGTGCCTTGCGAAGGGAATCTAATCTGTTTGAACTCGTTCACCCACCATTTGGTGAATTCTATTCGATAATCGATAGTCTGGTCTTGGAACATGGCTGAACCAAATGCCCAAACAGCTGCGAATACAAAGTAAAGCTCGTAATGTTCTTTCAGGAAATCAGTTGCCGTTAATTCTGGCTTTAGAAGACAGTTGAGTAAATAGCATAACATTTCTACGTGGGCCATATCAGCTATAGGTGTAATCTTTTTAAATCTGCTCCGTAAAGTTTCCAAACACGTAGGAATATATTTGTCAAAGAGCATCACCAAATTGGATTTTTCAACGGGATTGCTTCTCTTCTCGACCCAGCTAGTAACATATGGATTCCAGCCTAAATCTTGCGGATTTATATACAAGATTCCAGCTCGTGATACAGTGGCAGGAGTAGCCGTTCTAAGATTCGATATCTCGAAGAGCAGTCTCATAGCTGGCGTCAACGCTATTCTCTCGTTGCTTGCCAATGTAAGAACTTTGTTATCGTCCATAACAGTGTTCAAAGATTCGATCCACATTGGATCGATATCACCGTCTAGGAGAATCCATTTGGGATTATCGCCTCCCAAATTAGCTTGTTCTCGCATGATCACAGAAAAGAGACCATCTTTCCATTCGCGAGTCGCCGGATTGATAATACCGAACAATTCGTCGTTGGTCACAGCTTTTGGATTTAAATCATTATAAATTGGCTTTCTCTTAATATTCTGATATGTTCTAAACAAGGTCTTCCATACTTGAGTCTTCCCAGATCCAGCAGAGCCTACTATAAATACGGAATGTCTTACTTCGAGCAATTCCTCTAACTGTACAACCTTCAGAATAAAACCGTCCTCTGGTTGCAATGAAACATCGGTAGCAGCTTGTTTAACCATTTTTTCAAATTCGACGTCTCGTTTTCTAGGTACGTCCAAGGCCGGAAAAAGATCTGCGATCAAGCCCATGAAGACAGGTAGATCGTCCGAGACTACCTTAGGAATATTAAAGTCTCTCAACGCTCTCATGAGAACTTCTTCTTCGGGTCTACCAGGATCACCCCTTTTTAAACTTCCTGCCACTACGAGAACGGACTTTATCGCCCTTAGTCCCCAATCGTAATGGTCTTGTTTCGATAACAATTCCTTACACAAGGTATATAGAGTGATAAATTTTCTCGCGAGTACCCTTGCCTCCTGAAATCCCTCTGCTACCAGCATAATTTCGCAAATTAGTTCGAAATCGGGCACGACCATGGCGCAAGGTCGAAAAAGCGCCTTCAAATTCTCCGGTAATTCTGTACGACCAGCATAACCCGGATTCATTGTTATGAATATTCCCACAGTCGGTTCCAATCCTATTATCTCACCCATGAAATTGAACTTTTCCTTTTTATTCCTGATGGCGTCTTGGATCGATTTCACTTGCACGGCGACGACCGACAATACCTCGACTGTAATTCGATTGAACTCGTCGAAGCAGCCCCAAGCACCCGTTTGCGCCAGTCCCTTGTATATGTTTCCACAGGATTTGTAATCCATTTGTTCGGAGCAATTGAAGACGTAGACCATAATTCCAAGAGCTCTACCAAGATCCTTCGTCGTTTCTGTTTTACCCGTACCAGCTGGACCGGCTGGTCCTCCGCCCATGATTAAGTGTAACGATTGTGTTAAAGTTATATAGCATCTATCGGTAAGTGGCGTGATGACTAACCTAAATGATCGATAAAAAAAAATAATTTCATAATAATCGAAGATTTCGACAAAGATTTGTCGATGTATCTTATCTTGCATCTTACCGAGGAGTATTTCCTAAATACTCGTGAGAATATTTAAACTGAGCATCGCAAATATTGGCAAAGCAATCCTTCTCTTTCTCATCCCAACGATGCCGCAATTGACTTTGCCACTGAAAAGCTTGTGCGGTTTCTACTTTCGACTGAACCAATTTTGTTACGACATCCCTAGAGTGTACGTCTATCGTACAGATCGTCATCACTTTTTGTCTCTCTTGTTTTGTAAGTTCTCCAATTAATAACGTTATTAGAGTACTTAACTGAGAGATCTGCTTCTTTAAGTAATCCTTTATTGCGTTATCGTAACCTTCTTCCAGTCGAGCGAAGGCTAAATTAACTTCGGTTGTCCACCAGATCTGTGTACCACAGAGAGAAACTTGAGCTGGATAATCGAAAAGCCATTGCTCTCGCGGTTTTTCCTCGTAAGCGATAACGGCTTCACTAAAATAATACCGAATGGAAACCCTCATGGAAAGTTGAAGTCGATTCAACCAAGCCTCGACCGGTCCATCGCAAATCATCTCGCAATTACAAAATTCCACATACTCTCCATCCTTTGCGAACATTCCTTGAAAAACAGATATACTAATTTATCTCTTACTTATGTTAAATTTTATATTTAATTGAAAATCATATTCTCTAGATTCACCTGAGACACGCTTAGTCGTCTGCTCGTTCGAATTATCAAATTTTAATCGAGCCATCGAATCAAATAACTTCGTCAAATGTCTCGCCACGATTTCCGGCTGATTTCCATTGGACAATATGTCCAATAAATCGCTCGAGGATACAAAGTAAAATCTAGGAAAAGCTAAACGTTTCGCTTCCAAATACTCGGCCAAAGCTTTCTCGCATAGGACAAGCTCCTTTTGGAGTATATCCAAAGCATCTACCAAACCATCTTTATTTGTTGCTTCGATCACGTTCGGTGTCTTCGTCATTTCTGTCGTCATCTCTTTGAATTCCTTATCTATTTTATTAAATCTTTCAGCATCTATGGGCAATTGACGACGAATGTCCTCGGAGGACATGAAGATACTTTCTAAATGCATCCAAGTTCGTTGAACTTCGAACCAAACTGTGGTTGCTTGATCCGCGATACTTAACTTTTTTTGCCAAGATGAAACCTCTTCCAAGAAATGCGCAATGAACTTGGATGTGATCAGATTTTGTAATTGAACCTGAAAAAAAGAATTTCTCGAAATTCGATAAAGTCTCTTTTAAGCTAATATTTTTAAACAAGAGTTGAGTAACACGTGCCTGATTTTCTTCTAAAGTTTCGATCAATTCTTCACTCGCTCTAATCAAGGTTGCACCCGTTCTAACGTGAATCTCTTTCTCGAATTCCATTTTCGACCATGTGACGTTCAATTCTCGCATATACCTCTCCATCGACATTTCTTTCACTGCTTTATCCACGATATTCTTCACTTCTTCCTCACATTCGTGAAGATTTAATTCGAGTAAATCGGCCAACTTTGTCGATTCATCCATTACGAAACGTACCTACACAGTAGAATCTCGTCTAACGTCAGTTCGGTATAAAATCTATATATCTTTTATATTATCCATTTCAGGAAAGAAAGGATCAAAACTGATCAAGTACATTTCAAGAGCAGTGAAATCATAGGAACGTATATCATGAATGAAGTCTCATGAAAAATTATAATGAATTTATTCAGAAAATGTACAATGATACTTTACAATGATCGTTATGATTATGATGTTAAATTAATTTCGAGAGATGCAGCGATTCACAAAGACATATTATAAACTAATTAAGCTATTTAAGTGCCTTAGAATAGTTGGAAAAAATGATAATATGGTGATATTATGGTGTCAAAGCATATATTCAAAAGAGATTTCATACAATAATTAAAAAATATATTGTACAGTGCACTTTATATACAGTGAACTTACGGTCATCTCTGGAGTCATGTAGCCCAATTTCTGCAACATCGACAGCGTATATACAGCAGTGCAACTAATTCTAATATACATTAATGCAACTGTCACGATTAAAAATTTGCCAGTATCGGTATAAAAAAAAATACCTTAAATTTCTTAAAATGTATACAATTTTTTAATAACGATCACTTAGTTTTACTTATCCCTGGAATGAAATTTGTATCAGATACGTAACGGCAATACCTTCGTACTGTTCATCAATTGATTCCAATGTCTTTCCCGAATCGCTGGATTTTGAAGTTCTCCAACTGCTCGTAATGATGTTAACATATTTTTTACGGTTCCCTCGAGCAATGTGTAAGTATCCCATTGACGCATTTCTTTATCTAAAGCTAATTAAGTAAAAAATATCATCAATTTCATTTTAATTTTTAATAAAATAAAACGATACGTAGATTTCAAGTATTAATTATCAACTATTAACCTCGTATTTCTTTAGCGAATTTTTTACACTCGATGTCCATATTTTCTACATCGATTTTCCTCCAAGGAGTAGTTTTCCATCCGTCTATACTGCTCAGTACGATATTTACGTAATCCCACAATTGCTTAAGCATCTTCAATTCCTTTCTACATTGTTTCAATTGCTTGAATTCCGGCACACTCACCTCGAACAACGAGGCCGACTCCTGTATGTCTTTCATTTGACATTCCAACATGTGTATTTCTTTATGAGCTTCGTCCAACAATTCGTACGGATTTTGACAGTCAAATTTGAAGAAATCATAACGTCTGAATGCCTCGCGATAAAGCATTATCGTTGTGTCGAATGCCGAAATGCGACCACGGATTCTGGAAACCTCGCCTATGAACAACATTTCGCTTAAAAAAATGTTTGCAACCCGGAAAAGAAAGATGATCTAAGAAAATTAGCGAAAGTTTTACGAACTCGCTTGTAATGGGGCAACCTGTTGTTTCACCATGAGGGCCAATTTTTTCGTGTTGGCCCATTGTTCTGGAAGCTCTTGAAGTAACACATTCACTTCCTCAGGAATGTCTTGATCGTAAAACTTGAGTAACTCGACGGTCTCTTCCAAGGGTTGGAACATTTCGTCCGTCGTAGGTTGTCTCTCTTTAACTTGCATCAAATATCCCATAATACTGACAAGTCCCAGATAATCTCCATGCTGTATTTGCTGCAATAATCCTTCGTCCGCTCGTCTAAACAGATATTAAGTACTTTTCATTAAGTTCATATTTTTATAACAAGGATGTACATCATGTTCTTTTCTTAATACCTTATAAACGCTCCGAGATCCGATAGACTACTGGTAACACGATCAACCATATGTGTTTTGAACATACTTGACCATTTACAAACAATGTTTAGGACTGACTGTCTAAAGGGTCGTAGGTCTACTCTGAACCAACCGCAAAACACTCTCGACAGATCCATTTCCTCGATCTCAAGATAAAGACCCTCGTAGAGATCGATTTGTTCGCGGAATTGCTCCTTCTTCGGTGCAGACCGCACCGGACCCTTGGGATCCTGAGCAGCTATCATCTCCATTTCCTCCATCGTTAACTGTCGACTGTATTCGAGAAACTGTTGCATCACTAAATCCCTATCTTCGAGCCAAAGATAAGCGTATCCTGATTTCAAACCATGAAAATTTATTTTTAGACAATTATTGTTTGACAATTATTTCTTCAATCACGATACCTTCGAAAGTTCCACAAAAATCGGTCGCCTCATCTATTGCAGTAGCTAAGCTTTCTAAAATGTCATTCTTCATTCCCTTGACATCGGGATCGTTTTCCAATTCCTCAGCATAACCAATATAGTCGGCCCTCAATCGTGGAATCAGCGTGGCCATACCAACGATATCGTTCAATAATCCAGCAGTAAGTTGCTCGAGACCATCGGGATCGTCGGGCTCCAACGAGGGCACATAATAAAGATCGGGTTCTCTTAATTCCAATTTAACTTCTAGAAGTGGCTCGTTTTGAACGCTTGAGTCCATATTGTCTGCCAGATAACCAAGAGTACAACCAACGGCTTTGCGAAGTGACTCTATCACAATGTCGTCGACATAATTTACGTACTCCTTCCAAGCGTTTTCCTTCTCAATATCGGCGATTTGAAACAGCTTCTTATTTTCCTCTAACAACGAACATATTTGATCAGCAGCCTTCGTCATGTCAGTATAACGTTTCGAGACTCTTTCCTGTTTCTCGTCTAAACAAAGTAACGTATCCTTGCGACAATCCTTTCTCTCGAAAAGAGGCATTTTTGTCCATGGCTCCAAAATTAATTTAATCTTGTCTACATTCATTTGAGAAGCTCTCACACGCTTCCAAAGTCCGTTTACAAGCTCTTCCAATTTCACAATATATTTTGAAAGTCCATCCGATCGCCAACAGAACTCGGACTCACCTCGGAATATCATAGAATCGATTTCCGCCAGCTCTGATTTGATCAAATCGTGCTCAACACTTCTTGTCGATCTACGAGTATCATTGTAAGAGTCGATGGTCGCGGTAAGTAATGTACGGAATTTTCTAAAGGTCTCCGCTTTTTCGGACACCTAATATATTATTTATTAAATAGATGTATATTACAATGTATAAATTTTAACGTGATTATCGATCACGATAAAAAGCATCTACCTCTAAAGCTTCCTGAGGAATATCCGAACGAGACATATGTTTCAAGTAGTTTACTTCCTTCAAAATAGCTAAAAGATCGGGGTCGAAATTCAATCGTAAAACACTATATCGATCCCTGATCATTAAGTTACAATCTAAACCAGCGTCTACTGTCCTTGGAACGGCTGCCGCCCACTGCACGAAGAGATTTTCTTCTTTTTCAGAAAAAATATTCATGAGTCTTTCATAACGTTCGATTATAGCGATTCCCTCTTCCGTATTAACGATACTGAAAGTAAAATTATTATCTTATACAAAGCTAGTTCTAACGATTAAACTCGATTCTACATACGGATTTGGCATGGCCTTGAAATTTTGAATAGGAAGTTCGATTCGTTGTCTGAGCATACTAGTGAAGGTTAAAGCAGCTGTTAAAGGAGGAAGATCGGTTAGAGCTCCTTTGGTGCCACGATTGAATAAAGCCTCGACGACGTTCAACTCAATATTAAGAAGTTCCAGAATCCTCGAGTATCGATCGTTAAATTGTTTGCGTATCATCGGCCTATCTAACACCGATCCTGCGATATTAATCAGCTAAAATCATTTGTTCAATTTAAGTTTATAAATGCTGAAATTATCTAACTATTGTAATAAACTGGTTCCGTACTTTGAACACACTCTCGAGATTACCACAGTCATCGAAAGATTGACACAATATGGCGGCCAGTTTACTATCCAAATCGGTAATGGATAGACTTAATTTCGCACAGTCTACGGCGAAAGTTTCGTCGTCTGGCTCGAGAACGTCGTTAGCTCGTATCGTAAAGGAAACAAAAAGCTGTTGAAATTCCTTGAAAATACCGATGATTCTTGTACTGAGCGATCGACCGAGAATACCACCGATCTCGATTTTCTCAAGCTTGGAAAACTCTAAGACAGTATCGAAGAGCCACTCTATATCTGCTAAACGTTTAAGAAACGCGTCGAGACGTATGAAAACGACGTCAGAATTGAAAGACCAAGATGGTGCCTCAAGTTTCATACCGGGCATGTTTCTTCTTGCCTCGAACTGACGTTTAAATTCTTCTAGAATATCTGAAAGGGATAGATATATATATATCGTATTGGCTTTAAATATCTTGTTGAACCATACCTCGCGATATCTGTACCCGTTGAAGTGCCTCGTCCACGTCACTCTGAAAAATTGACGTAGGATCGAGAAATTTTTGAGCCTCTTGTATCAATAAATTACATATTTGCCGTAACATGATGATCAGTTTCGAAGAACTCTGATAATATTTCGAGTGTGCCCATGCTAATCCCAAGGAATGAATCAGAACCGCCATCAAGGGTTTCGTCTCGGAGAAGTCCGTCTCTTCTATAGCTTTGAAACACTTCTCCAACGGCATCAGATACAAGGATATATCCTTTGCTTCCTTCAAGGAAGCCACAACGTTTTCCGAGAGCGTTCGAAAGCATGGAAAATAAGCACTCTCGGTTTTCTCTAGAATTGTCGCCATCTTCCTTACTCTATCCTCCTGAAGCTGATCATGAATGTACCTAGACAAGTAATGTGCTCTCTTAATTTTGATGATTTTTCCTTTCTTTTTTTTGATCTTCACTTCTCTTCCACCTTAAATTTGCCAGTTTGGCGGACCAATACTCTAGTTCAACATTTGGCGTTGGTTGTTGACCGTTCTCAAAAGCGGCGCTCGATTCGTGAGTGACAACGTCATTCACTAAATAAGCCCACTTTATCACTACACCCTCGATGGCGCTCTTCAGATACAAATCCACCGCCTGCGGTCCTACCGTTGAGACCAATCTCTCGACCTCTGTCACCTTCTCCAAGCCGGCTGGCATTGGTAGAACTGTCCTGCCATTCACCTGACCTTTCACCTGATCATCTCGAGGGAACGTCATCTTAATCGTGCTTGATATCGCGTAATTTATCGCATACCTTATCAAATGAAAATTTTCATTATGCATTTAGAAATGCAACGTGAAAGCTCACCTGATACAAAGTGCCTCTGAGAGAGTGTACATGTCTAGATATATCCTGTATCGCTACATCCGGTAGGTCCTTGTGATTTTTGGGATTACTGAGAAGTGGCGCAAAGACGTTATCGATCAAAGTAGCCAATTGATCAACAACACGATGAGAGAGATCACCAATTATTAATATCGATGAATAGGCACCTTTCTCTTTTGGTAATGGTGCTTTAATCGTTTTTACGATATAAAGACCTACGATCGAGAGTTCACTCAATCTAAGAGTCCATGAAATTCAATAGATCGTATGTTCTTACTTTTACTGTCGCTCTCACCTTTCATTCTTTGACACGGTATAGGAAAAGAAGTGGATGCTACCAGCTGTACATTCGGTGTGAGTACAACGAAAAGAGCCATTGGTAATGGATTATCCAGAAAATCGAACACAGCGGTCCTGTATTCCTCGGTCATTAATAATTTTCCCCATTTTTCCGGTTTTAATTTAAGAGACTTTTGTACAAATCCACCGATATATTCGAGACGAAAATCCGTTGGTGTGTCTGGTGCAGTCATTTCTTCTATCAAAATGAACAGAGTTCTTCTTTTAATAATTAATATTCATAACTTGTTTGGGTCGAATTTTCATAAGTTCCAATAATATTCCGTTAAAGCTTTGCAAGCAGGTCAGGAAACCAGGTACGGACTGAACCTGGTACGGTTGCCACTACTATTGGCAATGATCGTGTCTTTGAAGAAGGCTCGCTCGCTTATTGGCGAGCCTATTGTCACGGAACGCACGAAATGTCCTGAAACGCGGCTGACATTGCACGCGATCCGTCCTCTTTATCCTTTCCTTATTTCTAATCCGGGAAAAGCCTTCGTAGTCGTTACGAAACCTCGAGATGAGAAAACTTCTCTAGAGAATGTTGACGAAGTTCCGCTGACTTGATTTATACGAAATTGGGGAATCGGAAGTAGTGAGTGTGCTTTACAAAATTTATTAATCAATTATTCAAATTATCATCGGCGATAATAGAAGGTATTTTATAATGCTCATTTTTTTTTCAAATTCATACAGAAAAGGAATTCATAAAACATTCAATATCAATGATGGACTAATTCCAACAATTAATATAGCTAAGCGTTCTGACTGACTAGTCTATATAATTTCCTAAACATACGGGCAAATGTCTTTTTATAAAATCTTTAAATTGATGTCCTCTTTCAATGTATTAAACAACTGACAGTAAAAGAATTTAGTTGAGCTTACATATCAACTGGCCTACATAAATTCCCAGAAGCAGGTAAATCAATTCTTTTCATCTTATTATATGGAAAGAAAATCGCGATTTATTAAAACGAAATAATAATATTTCTGCAACTACTCGATATTTCATATTATAATTATTTTTTTCACGCCTATACTTTTTAATATGAAAATTTTTGATGTATAAAATATTCGTACATTTATTAGATTTACGTGCATATAAAGTAAGCATGATAGAATGGATAATTTTCATTTCACATACGTTAGTCTTTAGTCTAACTAGAAAAAAAAAATCAAGCAAACACATTCGCCATCTTCCGTTCTTTTATATAGAATTATTTCCTACTCGCATATTCCTGCATATCTTGTGTCCCATTGTGTGAAGCAGAATTTATCCCTGCCGAATCTTTATCGTACAAATTGTATTAAAGAAATGAACGAAGAACGATAATCGAGAGATAGTAAAGGTTTGAACACTTACTCCTTACACTTTACTTCTTTATATTGTCGAAAAAAAAAAACTCAGGATAAATATGGACGGTATCTTTATTAATTACATTGATTTTTTTCTTTTAATTACAGACATTCGATTAATCTGTGAAATATCCTTTATAATTCGACGAAAAAACATGTCCAGCAAGCGTTCCGATCTTTCATTGCGTGTCTCTTTCCTTTACGTCTTATTGTTCCGATTGTCTTTTCATTTTTTATAACGACAAAACAAGCTCACCAATCAACTCAAAGGAAGATTACCAGTGCTGCACGCAAAACTGATAATTCAACGTTCTCTTCAATTCCCGATTCCCTTCCCTTTCTATAGTGAAATTCTTTTCGCGCCCTTTTTTGAAAGAATTGATGACGCGAAAATTGATGACAGAGAATCTCGCGCGGTTTCACAGCCATTTTACTTTCGACTTTTCCTAGCGACTGAATAATGCGCCCTCCGTACAACTTCAAAAGTGATTTCTTATTTAGGGAGCTTTTCAACCCGACGTCATTTTTCATGGACGCCTTCGTTGATCCGACGTCGCGATACCACAGTCGCCTCTGAAACGTCTTCTTCTCTCTCTTTTTTTCTTTTTCACAAGAAATAAAATATCCAGCATCTTCTTAGTCGCAACGAACCCAAATTCGATGTAAAAGAATTTATTCATTTGAATAAATTAATTTATCGCTTTGTATAAGATCATTATTAATTATCTAATTATTTATGCATAAAGATCAACACTAAGGATAAACATAACTCCATAGTTTCTCGATAATGTTGTTTGCTAATGTCATCATCAGTAAGAAATGTTGTTAAATCCCTTTGTTCCCGCGATACACTCGCGCATAATAAAACACCCTTATTGCCTAAATAAAGGGGCCTGAAAAGTTTCTTACATAGAAGATCCTCAATTGTTTTCGAAGAAAAAATACGTCAATAGTACGAGCTTACACACTCACAAGCATTATCTGGACCTTTGTATTTTTGGTATTCAACTCGTGAATGATTCAAAATTCCTTGGAAGCGCTCGTGAAGCTCGTTCGGCCGCGTCCGATCGGAAAATCCTGATTGACAGAAATAAACCAAGAGCAAATAAAAATCGACGCCGGACGACGTAGTCTATAAATTCGACAATCCGATCGAATGAGAACATTGAATCACTCAGAAGATAAAAAGAGATAGATAGATAGAGAGAAAGAGAAAGGAAGAGAGAGAGAGAGAGAGAGAGAAACACATCTGCTGAATACAACGTACCGAAACTTTTCAGGGTGGTTTAAGAGGGGAAGGGAAAAGCTGTCACTTCGTGAGTACGTACTCGTCACGCTTATACACGCTTCAGGCTAACAAACGACATTATGATAATCCCCAGATGTATGTTGGCTTTCCCAACATTTCCCCGTTTAGAACGGTCGAAAAAATTCTTTGGCGATAGTCGTAACACAGTTGGAATACGCTAGAATTTTTGAATTTCGCTTCGTCTTCCAAATCGTCCAGTTCTACTCGAGGAAGAATAAAAAAAAAAAAAAAAGAAGAAACAGAACACAGATCCGCCGGGCATTTCGGAGTCCGCAATTTCAGAGAATAAATTCGACGAAGCGTGAGATCGAATTGGCTCCTAGCCAGGTACGTTTCCTAACGAACATTTCCCTAATAAAATCAGAACCCTATCTGGAGCGACCTCGACGCGCAAAGGTTCCTTACGATCTTCAGGATTAGGCATCTGTCTAAAAAAGAGAAAGAAAATGAGGACGAACTAAATGGTTAGAGAGAAAGAAAGAGAGAGAGAGAGAGGGAGAACATATGAGGCGCTCTAGTGTTTATAATTCAAAACATGCCCTTTGCGGCTAGAGAAACACAAGAGAGAATTCACGATACGTACCACTTTGTGTTACTAATTTAAGCGCTAAGGGCGTCGCGCTCCGGCAACAGAATTTATTATTTTAATTATGCTAGTATTTTCAAGGTACCGCCTTCATCCTTTTGGACGAAGAACAAGTTAGACTTTTGCCGAAGAAGATATTACTAAATTGCGTGACGATACTTCGGTCCTTGATGCTATTAAACGGTCGCCATTGCGTTTCTGCGGCTTCCCGTTTTATGAGTTTAATTTTCTTAGTTCGTGACATCCAAGTTTACGGTGATTGATGTGCGTACGAACGCTGTACGTACCTCGTATTCGGTGCCTTTTACATTTTAATCGCCATACATTCATTTTTTTGACTTTAAATATAGTTCTCTCTATTAATAATTAGTCCTGCTAATGTTAGACTCATTCGTTCGACTTTACAGATCTTTTTTACTTATTAATTAGCGTTACCATAGCTGAACCTAGGTGAACCATCAATTCCGATTAATATTTTGATCAAGACTCGATCGTTCGTTATTCCGTGATCGTAAAGACCACCGGAGGGCTTCTTCCGCGCAGTAATTTTTATCCTTCTAATAGAGTTAATCTCCGGACACGATCCCTCTTTTCCTCCCTCCTACCATCTCTCTCTCTCTCTCTCTCTCTCTCTACCTACCTATCTATCTATCTATCCATCTATCTATCTATATATCTATCTCCGATCCTCCCTAAAGGAAAGAATTTTGTCAAAATCGACAAAAACCACGTTATGACTCATCGTTAATTTTCTCAAAAGATATACTATCGACATCAGAAATAAGTTTTAGAAAAGTACTTCCTCTCGTTTTTTTCGTATTCGAAAAAGATCAACAACTACCAGCGTCTCTTGTACCTTTAAGAAAAAAAAGAGAAATAAAAAAATAGAGACATCTGATAGCGTCTCTCATTTCTAAGAATAGAAAAGAAAAAAGAAGAAAAATTCAACGCAATAAGGTCCTACCCGAGGCTAAAGAAATTTCCTTTTCTCTTGATGCGCGCGCGCAAACACGCAAGCTGACTTCAACCACTTTCTCTTGTAATGCCTTTGGCGTGTGTCTGGGAAATTCTCCAAGTTAAGCTGCAGCAAGCTCTCCATTTTCGCCCTCTCCAGAAGCTCTCAACAGGTTACCTGGGTTTTCTTCTCCTTACTCAAAAGTCTATTCTCTATTTCTTTCTCTTTCTCACCCCCTTTCTTTCCTCTCTCTCTCTCTCTCTCTCTCTCTCTCTCTCTCTCTCTCTCTCTCTCTCTCTCTCTCTCTCTCTCTCTCTCTCTCTCTTATGTCGGAGAAATAATTCATTCGAATTGGACGTCCTAATAAAACACTTACCTATCGTGTCCTTTTCGTCAGCCTCGTTCTCTTCCTTTTCGATTTCCTCTTGCGACGACTCGCGAGAATCCATCATCGATTGTAAGAGCTTCTCGAATTCCCCCTTTTTCTCGTCACATGAATGATTCTGCCAAGTTGGCACTGGCTCGCTGCCCTCCTCAGACTTCTCAGCCTCAAACTTCTCCGAATCGAGAATGCTCCTGACGCTACTACCCTCGGAATCCGACATTCTTGCTTCTGCAAGTTGTTTCTCGCGAGGGACCTCGAAAATTCGACGACTAGACGTCTCTTGAATCCTAAAAGGAAAAGAAGAAAAGTAATAGGAATATTGTAACCTTGGAGATTTTCCTTGATTTTGTCTTAACGTTACTTTCAATGAATTATGTATCGAGAAAAATAGTTAAATCATCCAATAACATAGACTTAGATTTTGTTCATTTATTATTCGAGGATTCCTACGGAAACTTGGTTTTTTTTTAATAGAACAACATAAAAAAATAATTGTGGGTACACACATACACACACATATATATATATATATATATGTATATATATATATACATGCATCATACATATGTATAAATGAAAGGATACGCCCTTGAAGATAATGCCGATAGTTTCCGCTCTTCCATCTAGCTGATTTTCTGCCACCTGAGACCTTGTGCAATACTCTCGCTTATTACGACGAAAGGGAAGGAGAATAAAGAGAGACAAAGAGTGACATACAACGTAGACGCAAAGGCACGTTCATCGATAAAGCTAACGTAAAGGATGAGAGAAGAGGAGAAACTTCTCTAAAGTGTAGACACGTAAAATGGAGCCATATGCATTCATATCAGCTTACTTTACGAGCGTGGCAGTCCTCGCACTGAAAGTGCCTCGATATTCGGATATTATCCGAGAGCTGTGCACGGCATTCTTTTTTTGTCCAATTTCTCTTTCTTCCTCGATATGCAAGAAGATTTTCGATCCCGCTGACGTCGACATATCGTCTTTTATTCTCTTTCTCTTTCTCTCTCTCTCTCTCTCTCTCTCTCTCCTCTCTGTTTCTTTCGTTTCTTCTTTACTTTTTCCTCTTCTCCCTAAGCTCGCTTTGTCTCCAAGTCCTCTTACTGCGATGGCAGGATGGATTTTCGTCATATCGCGACGTTAGAGTGCCGAAAAGAGGGGAATACTCGAAGCTCGTTCGAGTTTTGACGAGGGTAGAAGAGAGAAAGAGGGAGAGAGAGACAGAGAGAGAAAACAGAAATATCCGATCTACTAGGTGGCAAGAATATCGGTTGGCAGGAAAGGTAAAAAAAAAAGAAATAGAGGAAGAGAAAAGATTCATAAATTCTTAAGAAAAAATAAAGTAAGGATTCTCTCGAGCAGCGAATCAGCTATGAACGTATCCGATCCTATTTTCTCATCCAACTCGCTTTTTTTCTTGGACAATGTATAAAAGATAACGAGTCGTCGATGATACAAAAGTTTATGGATTCTACGGGTGTGGTCGATAGCAAACACTTCCTAGCAACGGCCGTGTTGCTTCGTGACTGCATCTACCTGGACATGTTCCAAACTTTGTTTTCTCGAGCGAAAAAAATTCGAGAAAATTCTTGTTAATGCAAATGTTGAATTCGGAGTTGGAAAAATCACGCCTGAAATCGTACATATTTTGACTCTCGTTCGTGTAGACAAAATAAACGATTCGTGAAAAATCTTCAATATTCTCGAAACTCGTACGTATTTTAAGTTTTGTTCGAAGGATTTGTACTTACCATGTTTCCCGTTTTCTTCTTTTCGAAAACTTTGATATTACCCTATAATGAAGGTACACTCGCTATTGTGCGACTATTCGCGTTGGTCTTCGCACCTTGTGAGGTTTATCACAGATGTGAAAAACGTCGTGGCGCCACTTACTATAATTCCAACGGGATACATCGACGATATTTCATATCGAACAGAAAATTTGTAAGTAAAACAGTAGATTTTGTCACAAAACGATCTAATAGAATGTAATTGAAGAAATATCATTTGAGAGAAAAACGCAGCGGCGCAACGACTTCAAGTAAATACATCGTAAAATATCATAGGAAGCGTCTATGCATCATAATTCATTGCTCTGTTAGGAAGCATACTTTTTGAAAGGGCGAAAGAAAGATAGAGGAAGAGAGAGTTTTTTCGAGCATGGCGTGGTGCGACACGCTCAAGATTACGCACCCAGAATTTCTCGATTTCCTCTTATTTCTCTCATTTCTCAATTTTCTTTCCTTCCTTCTTTCATTCCTTCTGCGGAAAGAACGTCGCCGCTGCGACGAATCACGGCCAACCTCTTTCTCTATCCTTCTTACACACCCTCTTCAGCTCTCGATATACGCCGTTACGCCGAGTAATTTCGTCCATGGAATCGCATTATCAGCGAAACATTTCGGGGTCGACTTTATGGTGCTGCCACCGCCGCCGCCGCCGCCTTCAGATACGCCTGGCAATAATTCAACTACAGCCATGCCGGTTCTACGAGGGAAGGCTAATTCTCACCCACTGTTCTCTCAAGGAGATAATAGATCATGGAGATTAAAGGATTCTCTAGATACCGGCTTTCTCCAGCTCCCACGGTACGAAGTATTAAGTACGGACGATTAAAATCCTTCTTTTTTTCCCCCTCGGCAAAACAAGCGTCCGTTTACATGTCAAACTTTTCAACGGCTAACTAACTTAATATCAGGATGTGTTGTTAAAAGCTTAAAATCTATTCAAATCATATCTTAAATTTCATTCGATCACGATATTAATTAATCCCGTCACGATCGTGTAAAAGACACCGTTTATAATTACGATTGGGAATCACGAGTGCATTTCTTCCTATCATTTTTCCATTTTCTTTCGAGTTGACTCCACTAAAATTCGTACATATTTCTTTTAATAGTTATACCGACCTGACTCTACAACCCCTGACAATAATAACAGTAACAATAATAGGAAGAGAAACGTGGAAGGTATGAATATGTATCGGCTACATCTGTTGCCTTGTAGCCCTTTAGGGTGTTATGAGAGGAGAAAGGGTGTGCCTAAAACGGTATAATATCGGTCGCAGACTCCTTTTGGCGAAACGTGCTAGAACTTAACAACCAAAGACTAATTTCAAGCCAGTCGACGAGCCAAAAAATGTTATTTTTTAATGTTTTTAAGCAACATCTTTTTTCTAGTACTAAGTTCTAGAATACTGCCGTCGCTAACATTGATGCTGACCAAAGCAGCGCAAAGAACAAAGAAAGAGACTATTGATGAGAGATTTTATTGGCTGGCTGCGTCGACTCTACTCGGTCATCGCGCAGCCTTGTCCCTTCAGCAACAAATTAAGGATTCTAAGCTGAAAGTAATTAATTCCAACGGGCGACGAGGTGTCACAATGTTGGAAGACAAAGAGACTGAGAGAGAATCAAGGCTCATTGTTCTTTCCTGTGATAATCCGAGGTCGTTCGGCCGATTTCTTTCTCTTTTAAATTAATGATTAAATTTTTCTAATTACCGATGCTAATCATACGAGACGATTAAATTATTTATTTAATTATTAGCTGGAATAATAATTAACAGTTGATATTCTCATCTTCGTGAAATTAATATTTATTTTTATATATTTTTGTTGTTACTTTACTTAAAAATTAATTAAAACTAAAAGTAAGATAGAAATCATTTTACTCTAAAGTAATTCATCAATTATTCACAGTGTCGACAAACTACTTCGTGATTCGTTTTATTCTACATATGACTACAAAAATCCTTTTCTCTCAATTTCACTCTATCCTTTCGAAAGAAAATGGAGTATTTGGGCGACGTTGAAAATCTTTTATCCTTGAATGCGAATCCTTTTTAATTACGTACCTCACAGACGTAGTTAGTTAATTAAAAGGTAAAAGCGACTCGGAGAAGGGCACTCCAAAAGAGAGAGAAAACGAGAGCGAAATAGAGAGTGAGAGAGAGAAAGAGGACTGGTAACCAGAATTTGTAGCTCGATCGGAGTAAAACCTCCCTTTCACGTTCGGCTGGGATCATTCAGAATGGCTTCTGATTCGGCGCTCGTTTTCATTGCTTTATTTGCGATTTCAAAGAGTCCAAAGTAATGGACGCTTTCCTGCGTACACAATTTTAGACTTGGAATTACATAGAGACTGAACGAGTTAGGATTGAAAGCTTTGTAAAAGAGCTCGATAGCGATATAAAATTGACTCGTAATTAATTATTTTCAAGTTAACAGATTAAAGAAAGCTATCTTAAATCTTACCATGCTAATCCATCTGAAAAAGGGATATCACGGATATTAAAAAATAATCTCTAGCGACACGGAGCCTGAGAAGAAAATGTGCGACGATTCGTAAGAAAGTTTTTTGACGTATTACCGTTGGAAAGTGTGGATAGGGAAGTAGCGTATTTGAAGAGAAGGCGAAGCGAGGGAAACTGATTTAATAATACGCTAGGATGAGCAACGGACTACACCCTCCCCCCATCGAGGAGAAGCACGATCGAACGGCTTGACGGCAAAGCTTTCTCTGAGATTCGCTTCCATCCACCTCTTCTTCCACTCCCTTATTCGTGATTTCATATTTGGCGAATCCTACGAAGATGAAGAAAAAAAGAAACAGAGGGAGAGAAAGAAGAAGAAGAAAGAAAAGAAGCAACATCCAAACCCTTCGGAATGTAAGCATTTACATTTATATTTGCAAAAATGCGGAGCATTCGATGGAGGAAAGGAGAGAGAGAAAGACGGAGAGAGAGAGAGAGAGAGAGAGAGAGAGAGAGGGAGGGAGAGAGAGAAAGAGATCCTCGCCCTTGAAACGGCCAGACTTTCGTTATGGAATTGCTAATGACGACAAGGGCCGCCAAAGTCGTTGCAATAACAGCTGCTCCCTGCCAATTCGATAGATAGGCATGGAAAAATATTCCTCGATAACCGCGTTACGACGATAAGAGTTTCTCGGGAACGATAGCGTTTCTCGGAAACGGTATCGATTCTCAAGGAAAAGAACGAGATTATAAAGGCGTTTATAAGAAAACCGGGTCTACTGTTTTTCCCTCTTCCGCTTTATTCATTGAACTCGTAAAAATTATATTTTGAAGATATAATTCCCTTTCAATAACGTTAATCTCTACGAAAAATTGATTTTCGATTAGAATTGCCCGATAGTTCCATTGAAAATTTAAAAAGTTTGAAATAATACAGGGGATAAAAATACATTTTATAAAAAATATCCGTATTTTGTATTATGTAAAAATAATGAAGAAAAAAACAAAAGCAAGCCATAACGAAATCATTAAACGTGAAAGTGATCTTTCGAATTTTAAGAATGTAAGGAATGAAAACGATCGAGAAAATTTCTAATACAGTGTCAATGACAAGTACTTGGATGTAATGTCTTATATCCGCGCTCAATTAGCTTCTAGATATGATTTGGTGAGACATACAAATGCATCTCTTGTGAGTTAAAAAAGAACCAAAGATCGAAACTATTCAATTAATATTCGGGATACTCTGAATAGTTCATACCGTTGCTTTTTTCCGCACCAACACATATTTCTATACCAGGTATGTCTATACTAGATATTTCCTACTCTCTTTCCAGAGAGAGATAGGAAAGCAATAGTATTTTTATGGTAAAAAAAAAAATAACAAAAAATACCATTTACGCGTATTCGTTGACAAAAACTTTTATGCATTTTAAATGAATGCAACCGGCATCGACCCTTCTACAACTTCAATACTCTCACATAACGAGCCCAACTTTTACAATTTTCACAATAATTGTCCATCATTATCCCAAAGTAATTCGCTAAACGAATATATTTTCTTCCATTTTATTTGATCTTTCAGTTTTTCTTATTACACAATGTAAGTAGATATATAAATCGTACCAGTGAAATATTTTGTCGTAGCATCAGGTAAGGATTGAAATGAACTCATAATGAGAGTTAAAAAATTCAATATAACATTCATTCAATTCTTTATTGCAAATGTTAAGATCAACGACAATAATTTTATTATGCGACAGAAACAACAATATTTTAACAGTGTAACGACTAATCTACTCTCTTTTATATGTATAAAACTCGAGAACAAATATTTCGTCACCATGATAGTTCTCCACCTTCGATAGTCTGACATGACAAAAAGTAATGTTAACAATTTATCTATTTCATTATCATATATATATAATATATCGCAGAATACATGGAAAGTTCGAAGTATTCTTTAACAGAGTGATCACTTGTATCATAACAAATCGATCGATGTTCAAAGCAATATCATCAAGTAGTTTTTTCGATCGTGTCATTAAAAGAAAATTCTTACGAGGAAAAATGACTTACTTTATTATCGTTTCACGCATATCATTTTTTAAGTGCGGAAGACTGTATTGTCTCCTTATTTCATATTTTGTTAATTAAAAATGTAAAGATAATATGAATACACAGATTTTGATAACACGTAAGACGAGAAACAAAAAATATTACTTCTTATACTATAACCATAGTTGGAACCAGTTATAACCAGTATTACAAGGCACTGAAAACAATTTTGCACGTGAGGAAGCATTAGACCACATAGAAATCTTTCTTATTATATAATAATGTAGTATTATATTAAAAATATAATGTTTTTGAGCTGCGTTAGTATTATCTTATAAATACTCTTGATAATAATTTAATCGATTTTCGCATTTCTAATAAAATGTTATAAATTTCCTTAATTATTTAATTTCGTACCACAGGTGTATGCGTTATTTGTATGGAAGTACTACAGTTGCAATTTATACGATACATTAACAATACCAATCGTGTGTACAATTTCTTTTCTATATGAATGCAATTAATATTCCATCGAAATCTATGAAAAATGTATTATCAATTACTGAGTATGCAATGAATGACAAATGATTTAATCGAAGATGAATACAAATAAACGGTATATTTCCTGTTTAAGACAAAAATAAGATAATAATATCGAATGTGACAGAACGAGAAAAAAACTGCGAATTCTGTATCATTAAAACTTATACACGATGATGCATATGTTCAACAAAAAATATTAAATTAAATAAATTTAACAAATGATCGCACGGAGGAAAAAACAAATTATTGCATTATTAATTAATTATTGGTATTTACAATAGTGATCTACAACTAATCGACAGTTAGGAACTACGCGATATACTACTAATATCATCGTGTCACTCATGATCTCAAGTGGATGTCCATGTATTCTATTATCATTTGATGTAATATTATTTCATTATAGCATTCAGACTTGACGAAAATACGTTACCCTGCTCAAAAACTTTTATACAAATAATAAAGGAGCGATTGACTCTTTGTAAAATATAAAGATAGGTACTTCTTATCTTTTCTTTAATTTGTATTTTCCTGATCCCTTCTATATTTTAATATAGCTTGCCATATCCTTAGTTCGACACCGCCCCTGAACGTATAAAACAGAATTACATTAAACTTTTTTATAAATAGATATTATACCATTAAAAATACAATAGAATTACCTTAGATTGAGTCTTCGAATATCATCCCTCGTAAGATAATTTAAAACATCTTCCAAAGTGTATTCCTCATACATAAACTATAATATATATATATAGTGATAATTACAATTAGATTATAAACAATTAATTTTTTAATATAAAAAATATAAGCAATATTTACCCTATCGATCGAAACTTCATCTATTTGAAGATCTTGTAACCAATTTATAAGTGCTCCATCTCTGTATGAAGGATCTATAGGATTTGTATTTTCTATTTGTAATAAGTCTGATTGATTAGTCCCGTTTTTACAACCAAACATAGTAGAATTATAACTGTACAAAAATTATAACATAAATTCTCTTTCTCTCTCTATAAAAATCATTAAAATAATTTTATTAAAAAAGGAAAACTACATCTAGGAATACTCACCCTGATTCTTGTCTTAAAGCTTTTCTATTAATATTCTCACAAAGATGAGTCAATGTATTCATTTGTGCTCTTTGTTCTTCTAAAGCTTGCTGCAATAATACTTGATATGATTTCTGACAATCTAACAATTCTTGCAGTAACTTCATGTTCTCCATTTTTAAAGTGCCCATTTGATCATGATACTCTTTCCAATACTTGTTATCGACAGAATCTGCTATTTTCTGAGACTTTATAGAATTAACTGTTGAAACACCAGATGTAGAACCTTCTTCAGGACCTTGACCACCAGGTTGTACGCGCTCTTGTCCCAATAAATTCGCTCCAAGTTCTATAAAATCAGATTCAGAAAAGTTCGTTTATAATTAATATATTTGTTAGCTCTTCTTGATAAGAAGAACTTCCAGAACTACTTTCAAGTTGCTCGGTATTAGCAATTATTTTTCAACGAAATATTTTTAGAATTTTCATTAATATACTAAGATTCGGTTTTATATATTTCATTTTACAAACTAAACTCATATACACGACCGCAAATGTACGTGTGTGTATGGAAGTAAAGAAGAAAAACTCACCAGGCGACAATACTGTAATGGCTGCTTGAACAGCATTTCTTACTAAGTTATCCAATGCAAACATCCAATGTGGTTTAATGCTATGCATTCTTAAAACTTCATTCACTGCTGTTTGAAATAAATAAATAGCCAATTGAAGATGGTTGATCGCGGTTGAATCAAAATCTAATTCTTCTTTCAATGTGCGTATAGCTGTTATGATCACTTCTTGATTTTGTTCAGAAATATAGTCCTTTAATCCACGCATCAATAGTATCAAATGATTCTATTAAAAATAATTTGATATTAGTATTTGTTACGAGTATTTACCATAATCTAGAAATATATATTTTAAACTTACCATGCGTAGAACGGTTTGGCCTACATCCTGATGTATACCTCTCATCCAAACTTCACAAATTTTTGTTTCGTCTTGACTAAGAACCCTTGTCAATGTCATTCTTCTCTGACTATCTTTTTTTAATAGATAAAATCCTTCTTGTTCTTCTCCAGATTTATGTCCTGATTGCCCTGCAATTAATCGAACGTATATTCAACTATTTCATTAACAAATTTTGAATTTTATATATGTGCATATACTTACCTCCTAATTCAACTTCCGGTGATAATAATCCACCAGAAGAACTTCTTCTAGTTATAGAAGCTCCAGTTGCATCACTTTCACTTGTTTCTATTGATGGTGTATTACCTATTGTGCTAAAGATAGGAAGAAGAAAACTATTATATTTACATATTATTCCCTATAGAATACACAAATATATATTGTATACAAATATCCATTAAAATACTTATTTTAGTATACATATATACATTCTATTGACATATAATTTCTACTTATTTAATCACAGATAAAATTAACATTCTGGGAACAATTACTATAATTTATTTGCACCACACACCCCTGCTTAAATACTTTATATGTAAATGTTTGATAAAGCAATATTATTCACCACATGTAAGTTCAGCAATAAAAAGCATCATATGAATTTTTGCAGGAATTGTTTAGGCGAACATTATTATCCATAATAATGTGATACAAGGAAATGAAAAACTTAAAAACATAATTGTCTATTTATACTGTTGTAAATAATGTGTAAAGGTTTTTATCATAATATAAAGTATCAATAAGGTTTATAATGTGTATATTCGCATTAAATCAATAATTTTCAATAAAATTATCATACCTGTTAAAAGAAAGAGTTGCAGATGGCATGCTGATGGGAGACAGAAGGTGAGCTGGACTGCGCTCTCTCAATGGGCTTGACTTGGTTAGCCCTCCACTACATGCAATTCTTAATTATTAAATATTATATATAATAATACTTTGTTAATTATATACCAATTATAATTTTATCCAATAAAATTGATATTTTGGATAATACAATTGTTATATAAAATAGATCATTTTAGTAATGTTAATTACTAACTTACACTACTTTATAAAAAAGTATAAATATTATTTAAACAAATTAAATTTTATAAATGCTTTTTCTATATATGTACATATGTATCTATGTATCTACATGATATTCACATATTCTATAATATTATAAGAATGTATACAATGTATGTATTCCTGTGTTGTATCATAAATAGATAATTATATCTCAAAGATATGAAAATCTAAGCTTTTGGGACTACACATAATATTTCAAAGCACAGCTATCAACTATCGACAATATCACAATGAAAATGTTGGCTTCAAAGCTTCGTATATATTAAGTTCAAGCATTGAATGAATATAAAATGTAATGACTCAAGTATAAATTGCTCTCAAGCTCCAAAAAAATGATATTTGATAATTATAAATATCAACAGTACCTGTCATCTGATTGTGATGTTTGCATTGGAACTGCAGTTACAATATGATTATTATTTGTTTTGTCACACTTCCCTAAACGATCGATTCTATCCGCAGGAACAGATATACTTCTACTAAAGTCTGGTGGTGCTGCTAATCTACTAGTTTTTTTTTTCCTATAAATATTAATTACAAAGTGAGTATTGTGTGTAATATTAATATTTTAGTATATTGTTAAATAATAATTCAATAAATATAAAATTCGCACTCATTTAAAAATGGATCTTCCAACAATTCGGCAGCAGTTGCTCTCACATCAGGATTTGGTTCAAAACATCTTAATATAAAACTTTTGGCTCTCTCGGATAATTCAGACGGTATTTCAGGATGTATTTTATAGTATCCAACCTATGAGAGTGTAGAAATTATATTAAGATAGAAGTAATTAAGTTTGAGCTAGGAAGATGTAACGATAAATATAGGTTTAATTGTGAAATATGAACAAAGGGAATAAACACGTCTTAACTCTTTGAACGTCTTAAAACTTCTTTCAGCAAAATGTTCTCGTTTTAAACAAAACAAAATCTTAAAACGAGGAATTAACGCTCTTGCTCAAGAACAGAATATTATCTCAGAACGAAAAGAAAACGCTCACATTAAACTCTTGTTTACAAACCTTCTTAAAACTTTTCAGATATCACAAGAGTAATAAAAATACTTAACGATTATTAAATTTTTTATAGAATATATCTTTTATTTACTTTGAATACAGCTGCTTGAGGAGAACCCAATTCGATAAATGGTGGCTTTCCTGTTGCCATTTCAACTATAGTACAGCCCAGAGACCAAATATCAGCCTAATGTGACAATTTATGTTAAAAAAAAATTTATAATATATATTATATTATATAGAAATATATTTATACTTACAGGTGCACCGTAACCACGTTGGCCTTTATCAATAACTTCTGGTGCCATGTATTGTAAAGTTCCAGTGAATGTTTCAGTACTTGGACAAAGACCAGCCAAACGTTTAGACATGCCAAAGTCTGAAATCTTAACTACTCCACTGTACGTGTTAACTAACACGTTATCACCTATTATAAAGGAATATTTATGAGTATGTATTAAAGATTTTATCAAAGATCATATATATTCAATATTTCCTATATGTACTGTATACCTTTAATATCTCTGTGAACTATTTTTTGATCATGTAAATATTTAAGTCCTTCTAAAATCTGTTTAGTGTAATATGATATTGTTGACTCATTTTCTTTCAATGGACCCCATTTAGAGCGTAGTAAAGCAGATAGACTTCCTAAATAGAGAAAAGACAATTATATAAAAAAAACAATGTGCGTGTGTGTGTGCGCGCGCGCGCGTGTGAGTGTAGGAGATATATATATTTTTATATAAAAATTTCTGATACTCACCTCCTGGGACTTGTTCCATAAAAATTTTGAAGTATCCATCCTCACTTACCGATCCCAAATATTGAACAATATTTCTATGTCTTAACTGACTGTGTAATTTAATTTCTTCGTGTAAAGGCTGAACATCTCCCAAATTCCGTTCCCGAATTTCTTTTACTGCAATTCGCACTTGGGTATTCAAATCACGAGCTGCGTATACAACACCATATGTTCCTTTTCCAAGTACTATTCTTTTATTTTGATCATCTAGTTCATATTCAAACTAAAAATATAAATACATACATATATATATATATATATATATATATATATATATATATCTTAGATTATATTTAATGCATTTTACATACATTTTTAATTAACTAATTAATAATATGTTATCTCTATTTACTATAAACTTACTGACCTTCATACGATCATCGGTCATGTAAGCATCCAAATCTGTAACCATACCTTCTTGATCTCTAGTCATTTCTAAGACCAAATCATAAAATCTTTGCCTACATTGTACTGATGGCAAATACATTTGAAAATCATCAGAATTTTGATGAACATATAGAAAGAGACATCTCTCATCTCTCTTATATAAACTCACACTTCGAATCATGTTTGCAGTAAACAGCCAATCATGTACTTGTTTACAGTTATTTTTCATGTTATCCAAGCATAAATTCCAAATTTGGATAGATTTTTCTTCCGCGCCAAGATTGACATTCACATAACTTGGCATTAAAATTTTTGTTGGCTCTAACACTAGAAGCTAAAACAGAAAATACATAAAACAATACATTTTCAATAAATAGTTTAAAATAAAAAATTCATTAATAAAAATTAATCTAAGGACCTGCACAGAAAAGCATTTTGTATTATTCTTACTTTGACCAAAAATGTACAGAAGCAAGCTGGTTTCGTAATGCAATACTATAAGCCATAGTCTTCCAAATTGAAAACTGGATCCTTTGTAGAACGATTCCATTTATCAACTTACTGGAAACCGTATACTATCTCCAACTTCCGGTTTTGTGGCTTCCACAAAGTAGTCCATCCAGAAACTAAATATTTGCTCCTCAGGAGAAACTTCAGCCTCTTCATTTTTTTTGCGAAATCTATCTATCAAGGATATGTTGCCTATAGTTGACTTCAGGTACCTATAATAAAATTGCTTATATGTAGAAAACTCATATTTATACAAAAATTATCTTAAAAACAAAAATGTTAAAGTATTTGTTATACATACCAGTTGGGCGGCTTCAGTTTGAACATACATTCAGCTGCTTGAATAGCCTTTGAGTAATCTTCCGCTAACACACTAATCTCAAAAAAAGTTGCAACATCCCAATAGTCTTTTAAACTTGACAGGCTGCCCTTTTTGCCAATTAAATTATTTAATACCATTCCTATATGTTGTAACTCTTCACTTTTTGAAAATTCATTTCCTGCTATAACTAACAGTGTTGCAAGATTTATACCGGCATATTCGTTTGGTTGAACCTAATGATAAAAAATTATAATCATGCTGAATATTGTGATGCTTGATATAATTTATAATTACCTACATTGTTACATGCATATTATTGTACATATAATGTTCAACAGCCATTGAATCAACTTGGAAAAATAGATTTGAAATTAAAACAATAAATGAAAATATGGATACCATAAGCTAAGAAATTGATAATTAATTTTTCTATTTGTATAAATGATAAGGGTGCAGACAATCACAGATATAAAAGAATTTTCATAATCAATAATAGTTATACAAAGGAAAAAATAAATGATAATAAACTTATACCATATACAAACATAACTATGTATATAAAATAAAGAAAAAGCTTACAAAATAATAAATATATTCAAATACATGTTAATAGTTCTATATAGTACTTGTATATATCATTATTATTTTGAATTATTTGAATTCTACCCACCTTAACTCATGTTTGTTTGTTAAAAATATAATCAATATTTCTAAATATTAAGAGCTTATAATATGATGATGTTCACATATCTAATCATATGGTACAAGTTCATCATAATCATATTATTTTATATTAGCTTGACTCCTACAAAAAGTTAGCATTGTTATATTTCTTCACAGTATAGATTTCCATATACAAAAGTTAATCTAGAGTCTAATTATTTTTTGATCACTTATATGTACCTCAGAAATTATCAATTTCTTGTAGTATTTTTAACACTTTTATCATCTTAATCTTACAAATTCATCATTTCTAGGTAATGCACTGGCTGAAGAATACCATATGTGTAGACATATAAATAAATATTACCTCAAAACCTTTCCTATACCAATGAATAGCATTTCTTAAACTTTCTTGATCCGTATGTCTACTTTCAACAAATTTATCCTTATATATCCTTCCACACAAACACAGCATGTCTGGTACATGATTTTCTTTCTTTTCTAATGCCTTTTCAATAACTTTCAAAGCTCTTTCTCGATCTCCTTCTTTATTTCGTCTGTTTAGTGCAAAAGCATATAAGTAACGAATAGCAGGGGTATTTATATAATTTTTATGAGTAGGAATAGTTTTTAAATCATCTACTAATTGTACCATTGCATCATAACCCTAGAACAAATATATTATAAGTTCAGATATATTATCATTTTTTGTTATATGACACTACATATACAAATTACCTGTATCTCTCGAAATGAAATGAGTACATTAAGTACTACTTCTCCAGAAAGAACATTAGGGTCATCCAAGCGCTTACGCATGTTGTTCAATGCTCTAGAGAGTTCTTCTCCAGAATAAGTTTCACGTGCTTTACGTAAATCTGCTAAAAATTTTTCTTTCATGTGAGCTCTAAAAACATCAAACACAATGATAATAATATTAATAAAAAGTATAATTATCATTCACTAATGTTAAAGATGTGCAATTATATTTGATTGCATAAAGAACAACATTTAAATTAAAAAATATAATTTAATACTTCAGTAATACAAAGACTATTCATTTTAACATGATACATACTTAAATAAAGATTATGAGAAAAAGATAAGATAAGAATTACAACAAAATTTTTTTTAACTGTGATATAATTATTTATGAATGCATATTAGCTTTTATATTATAGATAGCAACAATTTATACAAAGTTTTATAAATATTTTATTTTATATTTTTATTTTTATATTTAATTATATTTTATTTTTATATATTATTGTAAAACTTACTTGGATTGTACTTCAACATCTTGAAATAATTTCTTTAATTTTAGTGTAAGGTGTTGTTTTGGATCTACGGATTCTTCGCCTGTAATTCTACTAGTTGTTGGGCAAGTAGCAACACAAGAACCACACTCTATTACACGATATGACACAAATGTGTAACTACCACATGATAACTGTAAGAATTATTTCATTTACAATAGTTGTTTTATATATTATAATAAAGTATATTAAAGCATTACTTCGGATGTATCCATGTTTCTTTAATGCATTGTCTGTTACTATCACAATGTAATTTGATAGGATATGATATACTTGGTAAGATATAATTCCCTATTATACCTACTACAAATATAACTTTTGAATTTTAATAATGATTTTACTACAAATATAAATATAAATTGCATTATACAACGAAAAATATAGAGCAATTTCGATTAGTGTGCACTGTCAGTAAGCACCATGGTAACTGCTATATTAAGAGTATGAGCTCATGTTTTTTAGCTCCATATATGGTAGAACTACATATTAGGTATGTGATAGGATTGTCCATATACTGATTCTATCGAAACGAACTTCACATTGTTGATATAATTCGAACATTTCAAATAAACTTTTATGATAGCGTAATTTCTTATGTGGTACAATAAATACTATGAAACACGTTTGAATATCAGCGAAAATAACTGACAATTATCAAATGACGTAAAATGATAATAATATATATTAATTATTTAGTTATTAATAATTCAACACGAGAATGGACTTGAATATAATCCGTTCAACCGTAGATACGAGAATGACGAAGTATGAGACTCGTAAAGATAATAAAATATATCGCGTGTACCGCATGTGCCGCATGCGCGCGAATCATCATGATCTCGAATAATTTTTATCGTGATATATATTTGTCTAAGAATTGTATTATTTTCATTAGTAGATCAAATGACGTGAATTTATAATTAATGCTCAATAACTTCGGATAAGAAATTTAATATAAAAAAATAATAATTCAACATTTTAATTAATTTATATAAAACTAAAAGTAATTTGAAAGAGAATATAATTTGTTAAAAAATATAATTAACTAAATTTCGTAATGTGTAATAAGTATTATAACCAAGATATAGGAGGTTAATTGTATAGAACATGGCTATTTATAAGATCTTTAATTAAGATCATTGCTTCAGTGTGTCTATTATAGTTCTAATAAATGGACAAGGTTATTAATTGATCATTATACTTCCTATCGACATCTACACCTCTATGTTAAGAGAGCTTAAAACTTTTAGGTATTCTCAATACTTCTTAATAGAATTTGTTATTTGTTTTTTTTATTTTATATTTATTGATAGTTACAACAGAATTTTTATTGAACGCATATTGATCTAATGCATTATTTTTATACATTGGACTTTGCGATGTCATATATTTTATAATTATTATTAAAGCATACATACCTTAAGTCTAATTGTAGCTTCAGTATCTACATCGTTATGAAGCAAAATATTTTCTTTCATACCAAAACTTTCCCTCACACCCAAATGATAAAATAATGCAGATTGTTGTAACTGAATGCTTAAATCAACCACAGCTACATCTGCATTATAAAATGTATCCAAAACATTTGTTTCTCCAAAATCCAGCTTTTCAAACTGCAATGAAAACAAGTTTTAAATTGTATGATATAAAAAATATGCTTATATTACTTCATATACCTGTATATGATGGATGTTTGCGTTTACTAAATGACATGCTTGTTTTACTTCTTCTAAAGCTCTTTTTCGTTGTGCAAGATGCTCTGGTTGTTGTAGATCTAATACACATGCTACATCCATTCTAGGCCTCCCAGATACCGTAGTATGCCCAGAAACATCGCTCTGTGTTCCAATACTATCTGTACTGGATATACCATCTATTATTCCAACTATAAAGAAATAATATTTATCATATATATATTACATCTTTAAATAATGTGTAATGCAATTTTCATGAAGCATCATTATAAAATATATTTTTTAATACCTGGTACATCTACAGTATCTCCACAAGTGGACGGCATGTTAACTATATACTTGTTATGACCGTCACTCTGAAAGGCAGTTTTGTTCAATTTTATAATAAGTCACAAATCTTGTTGATTGTTTTACTTGTACTTTTCTTTAGACATTAAGAAAAGATATTTAAATCAATTACTGTAATCAATGTTATAGCACATATATATAAAGTTATAATGATAATATATACTCCAATATGCAAATATAAAATAAATTTCTATTAAGATTTTACAAAACTGCTCTAATACATGACATATTCTTTACAATGAATATAATAAAATAGAAAATAGTTTATGGTATGGATTATCAAAAATTGTAAATTGTAAAAGTAAAAATGTTTGATGACAGTCGCATTTGCTTTTAGATCGTCTGTACAATAAATTACTTTGGAAAACTGCTGAATGAATCTTCGCTAATTAAACAACCGCGGCAAATGGAGTGATTCAATTTGTTAAATGTTAAAAAAAATACCTTTTATGGCGTACATTATAAAAAATCTCTACTCATCTCTTCTAGACACACAAATCCGGGCTCGAGGTCGTGCACAAGTACAACCTACTACAAGAAGTTTCCTTTCCTTCACATAGATGGTGCATATATAGTTCTCTATATCTTTCTCTCTCACTTTACTAATTCAAAAATAGAGACACTACGAGATATAATGGATTAAACAGAAATGAACATTTTCTTTTAATCTGTAGCTGCATTAGTCAAAGTAATTATTAAAAATTCTCCATTAATCCATGAAATTTTTCATGAACTGGTCAAGTTTAATTTTCTATTTAAATAACTAAGAGTAAAATTACAAGAGAAGTTAGAGAAAAAGTTCAAACTCGTAAAACATTTATCGATCATTGCCTTTATCGAGTGAAATGAGTTCTCAAAGAGTGTAAGAGATGCAGAGAAAGTCTTTAACGTTATTATTAGGGTAGTATAAAATCGATAGGAGGACGAAAGACTGTATATGTCCTTTATATGCAACGAAAAACCTCGAATGAAAACAGCGCATGTTTCTCCGTCGTATTGTAAAACACTTTTGTCGATCGACCAAAGTTGACGAGTGAACAGGAGAGCATGCTAAGTTACATTTCAATACCACACAATGAAAGAAAATTTATGACGCATGTTTTGTGTGTGTGTGTGTGTGTGTGTGTGTGTGTGTGTGTGTGTGTGTGTGTGTGTGTGTGTGTGTGTGTGTGTGTGTGTGTGTGTGTGTGTGTGTGTAGAAATATATAGTGTATCTAACCGAATGTATTTTATGAATTCATATTGTATTGAAAAATACAGAAAAATATTCAGGCTTTATATAATTAATTGCACGTTTACTAATTAGTAGACTTCGGATGTTTATGCCTAATAAATATGTAATAAACATATGCTATTTATGTTCTAAAGATATGCAAAAATGCACGAAAAATATGCTAATATACAGGGAAGATATACAAAATTAATAAAACATTTTGTGAGTATTGTGACATATAGTAATTCGAGTACAATAAATGACAAGAATTTTTTCCAAGTTGGATGATGTTAGTTGACGATGCTTATCCGTAAAAATAATTTTACATGTGAAAAACGATCGCCCACGTCACACGATGTAAGCGGTGCGTACTTATATTTACTCCAGTAAATTTCTGCCGAATCTATTGAATCTTGTACGAATTCTTCGTTTAAACTATTTGAAATTTGTATTAAGTTCGTTAACCCAATATTTGTTTCTACAACCGCATTTATTTTTCTCCTAATTTTTTCTTCACAATTACCAGGTTTAACCTACTGTTTCCAATTTTTCTATCGTGACAGGTAAAGCGCTTAAATGAGCTTTAATGAATAGTAAATTTTGTGTAAATTCATTTTGTTGGATCACATCTTGGGCTGTCTTAATTGCTGCAGCATCTTTTTCTTTAAATATTTGAACTACCTATTATTAAATATTATACATATTATGAATGTACATATTTTGACCATCTTTAGATTAATGCAAAATATTATGAAAAAGTGTGAGAGAAATTGAATAAGATTACAAAATACAATGAGCATTACTGATTCGATAATTTTATATTTTTACGTGTAATAGGAACTCGTTAATTAAACTATTAATTCAATAATTTTAATGAAATAATAATACTATATGTAATAGCAAATATTTGTTAAATACATTCATATTTAAAATTAGAAGTAGTTGTAAACCTAACATAAATTATTTGATATTCAAGTTCTACTTGACACTCTTTCATTATATTGCAGTACTTCATATCGTAAATGTCATAGTCATTTAAGTAAGTTATTTTGTTCTTAAATTCGTTCTCTTTCAGAATTTTTTATATACTTTATATTTGTTGTTAATGGATCTCTCCGTAAGCAACAACTTTCATGTGGTAAGATCTGGACTAACCTTATCCATTATAATGTAATAATTTCTTTATAATATTGAATTTGCCAATAAGTAATGTTGACATTTTCAATAAAAAAAAACACTGAAGAAAGTGTGATTTTTATTTAGATATAAAAGACAATACAATTTAAGTACTACTGAGCTAATTAGTTCCTTCTATGTAATATGAAATTATTTAGCTTCCAACTGATATTTAATTTATCAAAAAAAATTTTATTCCATTATATATACATGTATAATCAATTAATTAATTATAACATATAATATTTCGATTTTTCTATCTTTAATTTTGTATTAATGTCTATATCATATAAAAGTCTAGAATAAAATATATTATAGAATATAAAAATTATTCTCTGGATTTTTTATGCAGTAATTTTTAATGTATGTAACTTTATCATTGCTTAGATAAAGCAAATAATAAATAGCTAATTTTAATTATTATTCACATATGGAACTTTCTGTATCCAGTTTTAAGTCAGTATTTTCTAAATGTTTCTGCATCCAATTATCGAATTTTTGACTTAGATCTTCTGACATATAATTTTTCCAATCACCAATTTTGCCTTTCCTTATAAATTTTACATCAGGATTATTTTCATCAGCACCTTTTTCTTTTAATATATGTTCTAAATTCACAGCAGGATTTGTCATCATCTTAGAGAATTTTAAGTGTTCACTAAGTTCAATAATTTGTTCATTTGTTATTGTTCTGTTAAGAAATTTTGCTGTTTTTTTAATTATTTCAGTTTGATCCTAAAAAAATGTAATTATAGTTAAAACATTTTAACGCATATAACATTATAATAATAAGTATTCTCATATGTAACCTTCTTCATATCTTCATATGTTAAAAACAAAATATTATCTTGTTTTCTAGCATTCCAGAAAGGAAGTACATGGTTCCAGAATGGTCCAATTGGAACTTGAACATGAATTGTCAAAGAATTATCATTAATTTACACACACACATGTGTACTCCCCCCACACACACATAGAGAGGGGGGAATGTATACACTTTTTTTCATATAACGATACCAACATATTCTATGAGTAAAAATGAAAAAAAATGTTTTGTAAAGATAAATTTAAAAATGCTACGTTAAAAAGTTATAACAAAAATATGAAATAACAATATACTGGTTTTTGTTCGATATAGTACAAAAATAGAATGATGATATTTATTTATTATTTATCAAAATTCTTATAAATACAGAACTGACATCTATCAAAAAGTGAATAGATTACATACCGAATTTCTTGTTGATTCCTTTTTATTTCAGTGAACCATATTACTATATTAAATCAATGACTGAATAGTAAACAGCTTGTGTAAACGTATTAGATAATTACTTCTAATCAGTTCTTATAATATATACTATATCAAATAAAAAACATTTTGTTGTTATCTCATATTTCTGTTACTTTGTAATGTAGCATTTTTGAAACTATGATATTATATGATATTTTCTTCTTATTTTTATTTGTAAAATATGCTGGCATTATTATGCAGAAAAAAAGAAGGGACATCCTATATATATTTTATAATAGTGTATAACTTTGATGTGCAATTAATACCATTGTCATTTACAAATAATTCTGCGAAATCTTCAAAGCTACCTTTCATATTATGAAACACTTTACAATAATGATAAAAGCTCACACATGTATCTTTAGGATTTCGGCTTATATATATAATCTGAAAGATAAAAAATTTGTATAAGCGTTACTTCAGTTCATAAATATAATTAAATGTGTGTTCATACTTTTGGTTTTTTTAAGTGAATATCTGTAGGTAATAAATCCCAAGGTAAATGTGATTTAATATATCTAGGTCTTGATGCATTTACAACATTTTCTACAGAGTCACCTAATTTTGAAAACCAATCTACATAATTTCCTGTGACCATAAGGGCAGATGCTCTAAAACATATCAGCTGTTATGCCTTTTTGTAATTGAATTATTTACATTGTATCAAGATTCTTACTCGAGCAATGGATTACGTATCACCAGAAGAGTCTTTGTGGTTTCATAATCAAAATTATTTCCAATACACCATACCATTTCTTGTACCCAATGACTACCTATAATGTAATATTACTTTATATAATATAAACACTATTTAATATATAATTTTATGATTTATAATTTGTTTAAAAAATAATCGAAATATCACAATCACCAGTTCGAGGATAAGAAACTACCCATATGTCATCTTCATATATTTTCATATCTCTTATTTTTTTAGCAAAGTACACATAATTAGGAGGTAATAAACAATATCCTGGTTCTACTTTGAGAAAGCTTGATTTTACTCCAAACATATAATCCAATTTATCAGCAAAATTTCCTTCCATGGTTGAAAATGTAATAGATTTTTTATTCACTGTAATCATTTTATTTTCGTCAACGATAGAGTTACACTATACGATCTAAGAAAGAAATAGAATTTGTTTAATACTTACTTGTTCAATGTACTTCTTAATAAACGTTTAGAATTCGCATAAGCTGCACACTGATATACAGTAAAGAGATATACTGATTTAAAAAAGGCTGTGTGAAATGTGCAATGTATGTCAAACCACTTTCGAATCATTTTCGTTCTACTATCTCCGTAATTTTTTTGTTTTTATTTGAAAGTCTCAATCGTCCTACTTTTTTACATTTTTATGGAATGAAACAGTACCTAATCACTAATGTATTTATTTGCATGTCATGTTAATAAATAGTTATAGATTTTAATTATTTTATTTTGAAAGATAATCTAATGAGAAAAGCAGGGTGAATAAGACCTATAGGTTTGTACATATAAAGAAATATGTGTTTATTCATTTCATAATACGATATTTGTATTTATCAAAATTAAGATCTATTTATATACAATCGAACTGTTGCTCTTCTTTGTCCGAACATTTATATATAATAAAAGATCATGTCGTGTTATGAGTATCTGAAAATTGTACATAAAATTCTAAAAATTAATAGCGTCATCATATTTATACAATTCCGTGTTATGCCCATATATCTCTGTGGTTAGATTTTTCACGTAGCTGTGAATCTTTTGGAATATTGTGTGATAGCATATTAAATTTTGATGTACAATTGAGCACACAACTCGGTCTTCCCATTTTTATCTTTTTCAATTTTTTGTTAAAATATTAACAACGTGCGTTGTTGGTTGTACCACGTGTATAAGCATTCATAACAATTCATAACTGTTCATAACAATGGATAAGCATATAGCAAGCGCTGCAAGCTGGCACTATTGGCGCTTTTATCTATCTCATTTGCTCCTATATTCGCTATCTCACTCTATTTACCAACACATTTAAGATTAGTTCTTGTCTATAAACTTTTCCTTAGGTGAGGGCGCTGCGAACACTGGTACCAAAAAGGTCCATAAGGTTTATAGCCCCTTGTCTGAACCACGGATGATGTGTTACATATAAAACTATGGTAATCAATTCAGGTTCGATACACGGCCTGAAAACGAAATGACCTCGGCACGGTTGTATATAGATGAACCTTTATGCTTTATGTTCTATGCATTCATCCCGTTATTATATTGTAACAAAATCAAATAGAATGGATATTTGCTTGCGCATATGGAGAAGTATCACGTGATCGGTAATTTTAATCACATGATTTATTGACAAGTATCTGTCATTTACAGTATAAAGAAAACTAGTAATATTTTTACCGTTTATATGATGGGGTGGGTTGTTGATTATTATGAGTAGGTTAATAATTATTTATTATATGTTAACATAACGCGCACATGTGTGCTATCTATAGTATGTAGTGTGTGACAATGCAAATATGTGTAGTTAAATTTATTTTGAAAATCAAGTAAGATTATTTTGAAAGTCGAGTATAATTTTACAAATATATACATTTTAGTCTCTATAGAATAAGAAAATATTGTATTTCAAATTTATAATTGTATTTTATATCGTGTTTTCTGTTGATTAGAGATTTTCTTAAATATTATTAAAGCAAATTCTGTCTCATAAGCTTATATATACATAGTTTAGTTTCATTAGGTTAGTTTTCTTTGTTCTCGTCTTTATTTCTTTGTTTCTAATATGAAACATCTATTCTTTTGTGTATTGTCATGAGAGATGTAAAAATTTTGAATTCACTAACAAGTATACCTACAAATTTTTCTATACATCTAATTTTACGTAGTTCTTAATTCTCAAGTTAGTCCTCAGATTTAAAAAATTATACTATTTTTGATATAATATTTATTTCATACTTTTAGAGATTTAAATTAGGAGGACCTTATATTTAATATTTTGGAAAAAGAATATACAATCTAATAAATATCAAAAGATGTATTCCACAAATGAAATATTTGATGATCTTATGGATGAATGCAAATATGCTGAACTGGATGTACACCTATCATATAGTTTACGAAACCGTATAGAAAAATGTAAAATTGAAACTCGGAGAGAAATTGTATCTTATAAAATAGATGGATGTGCACCATTATTTATTGCCTGCAAAAGAGGTCATGTAGACATTGTAGAATATCTTATAACAGTATGTGATGCAGATATTGAACAAAGAGGAAAGTATGCAGCGCCTGATGATAGATCAATACATTATGTTACACCACTATGGTGTGCCGCAGTATCTGAAAAACTTCCTGTAGTAAAGTGTTTGATAGCTCATGGTGCAAATATTAATGCTGTCTCAGATTCTGGTTCTACTATAGTAAGATCAACATGCTTCGTGACACGTATAGGTAATATAATATGTATTTTTTAATTGTTATAGGCATATATATTTCTATATTATTTATTATCGAAGTTTTTATAATTTAATATATGTAAGCAAATAGTATTGAGTCAGAGATATAATTATACATAGATTTAGATATGTGTTTATTGCCAAGATCACAACTTATTGTGTCATTACTAATTCTACTGTATTGATATAAGATTGCATAAAGCAAGAAATGAAGCATTTGTTATATGGTTAGAAAGATTCTTGTTTTATATTATTATATTATTTTAAATTGATATATATTTTATATTTTAGATATTGTATCCTATTTGGTTGAAAATGGTGCAGACATATCAAAACCGAATTATAATGGTGGTACATGCTTAATAAATTCAATACAGAGTGTAGAATTATGTATTTTCCTTCTGAAACATGGTGCTGATGTAAATGCTAAGGACATTCATGATAAAACTGCTTTATATTATGCTATTCAAGAAAATAAATTTAAAACTACAAAACTTTTTCTTGAACATAATGCAGATCCTTATGTTAGATCTCGATGTAATGATGATGCACTTCAAATCGCTTGTTTAAGAGGGACCATTCCAATATTTGAATATTTGGGTAAAAGATTCATTACATTTAATGTTAAAATGAAAATCTATATAATACATTTATATAGATTTTATTCATTAATACATATTATTTTAGTGGAAAACGTGTCTTATTCTCCAGAAAGATTAGCAGATGCTAATGAGTTAATGGGTTCTACATTTTTTTATGATCATAACGATACACAAATGGCTCTAAAATATTGGAGAGCAGCCATGGAAATCAGAAACTCTCACATGGTAGATGGTAAACCATTACAAAAAAGACCTGTGTTACCCAAACAAGATACTTATCGATATGCAACTGAATTTACCACTCTAGAAGAATTAAATGCAATTGCACTTGATATAGATGCAATGCGAATACAAAGTTTATTAATATGTGAACGAATATTAGGACCACATCATAAAGATACATTATTAAGGTTAATGTTTAGGGGAGCTTCGTATGCTAATGCATTAAGGTATATATACTCTATTTTGATAAAATATTATTTTATAAAATTGGTTATATAATTTTTTGTCATAGATATCAACGTTGTATAGATTTGTGGCGTAGGGCATTAGAAATTCGTGTCGAAAAGGATTCTGTAAGTATGCAATATACATATATTGCATATCAAAATAAAAAAAGGATTTAATAAATATGTATAATAATATTTATGACATTGCAGATTTTGTATGCTGACACATGTCTAACAGCACAAGCTTTACTGAAACTTATGGTAGATTTAAATGAAAAAACTTTGGAGTTCATGAATCATAATGGTAATAAAAAGGAGCCTAGATTCTGTGATGTAGTAGCTATCTTTAAGTTACTCTCAAGTCAATTAATAAATGCTAGAGAATTATTAGAGGTATTTTCATAGAATTATACAATTATATTTATATAAAATGTTACTATGATTTAATATGAAATTATTATAGATACGACCAGTGCACAAAAGGCAGCAAGAAAGTTATGAACGGATCCTAAAATGTGTGACACACTTAATATATTTATTGATAGAAACAGGAGAAACTAATGAGGAGAAAACATTAACGAAACAACTAGTATATGAATTAGTTAAACAAAATCCAAGATCTGCACATACAGAAGATACTCTTTTGCATCTTTGTGTATCCAATTTGAATACCATCAGCACGAGTTATTTTACTACTGCTAATGAAACTCAGGTTAGTCTAGATTTGCTGATTATGTAAACATATATCACTAGTATATTATATAATATCACTAAAACAAATGCTAATAAAATTTTAGGTAATTTTTCCACGTTTGGAAGTTGTTCAGTTACTTTTAGAGTGTGGAGCGCAAGTCAATGCACGAAATGAATCACGATCAACTCCTTTACATATAGCAAGCAGAGTTAAAAAGTTTAATATTCCAGTAAGTATATCATGTTACACTTGTTTATCTATACGTGGGATAAAACAATTTTATAATTCCTTTTTTTTTTTTATACATTTTTTAAACACAGCTCATAAAATTATTGTTGGATTATGGAGCTCACTTAGATACTCCGAACAAAGCTGGAAATACACCAGCAGATTTGATTTCTTCCTATCCTGGTAATAATGTGAATCTTGTTAAATATATTAGCTTGCAATGTCATGCGGCACATGTAATGTGTAAATATGGTATTGACTGCATAGAATTGCCATCTGCATTGCAAGAGTTTTTGGAATTTCACAGAGAATAAACGTATATTTTTACAATAATGTGAAAGTGTTTAACGGAACATACATGACATACAAACAAGTGTTTAACGGAACAAACATGACATACTACAAATTAAAAAAAAACGTGCACGTGTGTTTATACAAAAGTAATATTGTAGGATGTGATTGCAGGTGTGATACACATGTATGTGTATGATGAGTGGATCGATGCATACATTTCTAAACTACATTAAATTAAGATAAGTATTAGATTATTCTTACCATTGCATTGCTGATGATGTGGTGCAAGATATGTGCTAGTTTTTAAACAATCCATTTTAAAAAGATTGTGCTTAAATAATTTTTATGAAATTGTTTATTGGATGCATAATAATTGCTTAGAAATAAAATTTAAAATAAAATTTGGTTTTCACTTATGAGTTTTGAAAAACTTTTATACATTTTATTTATATATATAATTCAAAACTTTTTTTTATGTATTGGTACCTTTTAGTGCAAAAGTATATCACGTGATAACACAGTATTAAAATATTTACTTTCAGTACTAAAGATGTTTTACGTTTATGTGTGACATTTATTTTCGAACTTTATACTTGTGTAATTATATTGTCTTAAATTTCTTTGCCCGTTGCAAATATATTAAACAAATTGAGATTATTAAGCAAAAAAGGCTATAAAAGGTGATATGACATAAATATATGTACATAATAATAAAAAATTATATCTGGATGTATATCACAGTACAAGTATGTTAAGTTTGTGAAAATTAGTCAAAAATCCAAATTATAGATAAATGAATATTAAAAATGAGGTTTTGTAAATATATAATACAAGAATATGTAACGAATACGGTTCTTAACACGATCGTTTATATCTTACATCTTGTATTAAAATTATTGTGTAATATAATAAATATATGTAGCACTAAATACATAATGTTTATGAAACTTAATATACACACATTGATATTCATATGAGTATTATGTTTAATATTATTCAAAGAAATAAAGCAAAGACGTAGAAAAAATATATAAAATTAATCGTCTTATCTATTATAATTTCCGATCAAATTTCGATCAAAATATACAACATACGAAGGATATATAGTATGTATTGCTTTTGGCAACTGTAAGTTTCCTTTGGCACTATAATAATAAGAAAGGAACAACACATAAATGAAATATAAAAAAGACGAAATATAAAATGTCAATGATGATGTGATTTTCATATGATAAATATGAATCATTCGACCATAAACAGAAAACATTGTCTTAATATTAATCCTAAATAAAGATCTAATTGTTTTATTGCCAAGTTTGATAAATGTGTTCACGAAGATTACTTACGAAAATCATTTGTCAAAATTACTTCATTCTTAGATAATAAAAAGGGACGATCAATTTTCTTAACATGTATCTAAATTTATAAGAGACGAAAAAACACAGCCACTATTCCAACAGTCAGTGATAAGTTATGTAGAATTGCTTCGCTTCGGGAATAAGCATCAACGACGTATATTTTCCAACCCATATTTGCATGAGTAAAGGAATTATAATAAACAACATCCGGCCACGACGTGTTAGGTGTCACTTCTAGAATACCTCCTTCGCCTATGAAAATATGAGTATACAGTAAAATGATTAATATCAAAATCGTATTGTTTCTTTGTAAAGAATATATATCGATCAGAATTTACCAGGTTCGCAAACATATATAAGACTTCTGTTAAACTTTTTGAAAGATGAAAAATCATTGTCTAGTCTTCTGTCTCTGCCATCGTGCTTGCTCAAACAAAGAGGGCCCACTGTAAATAAGTATGCTTTTATATCGATTAATTCATAAAGTTAATTCTTTTAAATAATAATTCTATTACTCAAAGTACCTGCTGTTGGCCTTGGTCGGCCTCTTCTAGTAAATTCAACACCGGCTAACACTCTTACTTTGTTTTGTGCAATGTCGCTGAGTCTATCATAGCCTCCGTGAGGTTCGTCCGTAATAATTAGAGGGTGATACAAATTAGAACTATGAGGATTATTGCCTCCGTAGACAACGAAGTTGTATGTTAATCCTCGACGCAAGTACAATTCCGGTATTAATTGACCTTCAATGTACCACGCGTAACCCATCGACGTTTGTCCTATTATGAAAACTTCTGATCATACTAGAAACATAAATTACAGGGAGTAATCAAACGTGTTTACAAACCTGTTATTCCTTGGTAGCCTTTTTTCCCTCCAGATGGTCCAATTGTAGCTTTAAAAGTTCTAATACTCCTATCGAATATTTCTGCCTTTTCCCAAGGTATCCTAAAAATAAGTTTGATGAAAATGGATTCGAATTGCGGTATATTACTATCAACAGTGAGCTGTAATCCTCACATGAGCTTTTCATTATCCTCTGTGAAATCCATACAGGTATTTTCTGGTTCCTGACGACTCAATTCTAATTTTAAGTCACCTTTAAGATAGAGATCATGAAAATTAGGTTCCATATTCTCGTCTAATCTTCCTAACGCCCAGATTATATAAACCGGTCTATCTGTAGGATATTCTTTGTCTCCTGGATCAGCTAAAAATTACAAATTGTTTGTAGATTGAGTTTAACAAAATTATTCCCATATTTATACTTACAGGAATTAAGCGTTCGCCTATAGGTGATGATATTGATGCCGTTTTCCCTTACCGCAGTATACAATTGATTGCTGTCTAATCCACCTAAGAGCTCATCCTTGCAAACACCCTTGTACTGTCCAAGAACTTTTCCACACTGTTTTACAAAACGTTAGTCATTGGTAATTATTTCTATATTTTATTAGTAGAAATTAGGAATGTACGTACCGGTGCTTTTGCCGTTATATTATAATCAGTGGCATAGCCCCGTGTACCATCCATATAAGCAACAGTAACATCTGCACCTTCCATTTGGCTGGAGCTATCAGAACCGGATAAGCCGAAAGCCATGTACTCATAGTCGGCTACAAGCATCAAAGTAAAGCCTTAAAGACTCGAAGGATCTTATTTATTTTATGAAATAATAAAATTACTGACCAATTTGACCAGCCAATTGTATCGTGATCTGTGGACCAAAGATTTCCCAGCTAACTTGGTAACGTTTATGGAGCTGAACACAATTCGGCAAAGATTGCGTATGCTTGACAATCTGTCAATTGAGAACATGTTAAATAAATGCGCTTAGAATAATAAAATGATCGATTTGTAATCATGAGAAAGCATTATTTTACTTTAACTAAAGATGGTGGTACATTAAGACCGTCTGGTATAATAATCGAGCCATAATTCGATTTAGTTTTTACGTCGAATACGCTCAACCAATCGACGTTAAAGACAGTCATTTCTCCGGGCAATTGGATTATTATATCCTCTTTTTTATAAGTACGCAGTGGATCCAAGCTGATGAAAGAGGCGAATAAATAATGAAGATATGCCTCAAATAAAGCTTATCATAAAAATCTACTCTACTTACTATCCATACTCATCAGGAACTTTGGTTCCTTTACTCGAAGGTTGAGGACCTAAGCCGACCCAGAAATATGTATCATTTCCTGTTCCATCATACGTAAATTGCGGTATACTGATTTTCTTCGAATCCAAGATCACTATCGACTCAGACGATACATCATGGGATCTCTTAGATAGCTGAGAGATCTTCTGAGGAGCTGGTGGATCAAATTCTTCAGGAATATAGACATCACCAAACGTGTTCTACAAAATCGAAAATAATTGCTAAAACTGATGCATAAGAATGAAAAGTTATGAGTAAATCTTGCAAAAAACAACCTGACTAGCCAAATCGTACACGGCAAACCATTTAATATCAGTTATCTTTTTATTGTCCGGCAAGGTCAGCGTAAAATCCCGATTGAGATACCGACCAAGTATGTTGGTCCTAGGAATCAGTGAAAAAGTTGAAAGGCATGAAAGTTAAGCGAATTATTCAAGGTCGCTTACTTGCCCCACTCGTCAGGTACGATGAAACCTTGAGGGCCTGGCCGATTAGATGCACCAGCCCAGAAGAACGTATCTGCTCCGTTACCATCGTAACTGAAGGAAGTTAGAAGCAGCGTGTATTCATCGACTGCGTATAACTCACCAGATACCTGATGATGATACGCGTTTAACCTCCCAAGATACTTTCCCCTATACTCCTCATCATTCTCCTCCGCCAAACCTGTCGATCGAATTACATATTTCATAAGATTGTTTTGTGCGTATTACGTGTCCGTCAACGAAAATATTCGTTCTATCCATTCACTCGAATCTATTTTTGTTAAGCTTTCAAAAGATGCAAGGAGAAAACAAAAATGAAGTTTATAGAAAGGATATTTTTTTTTGATTTTTTGTTTTGTTTAAAAAACCTTTTTTAAACAGAAAAATACAAAGAAAATGTATATATAAAACTCTTCCAGATAATAACGATCTATATCGTCTTTCTATTCATTCCATTAAAGTGATTCATAACGAAAATCGAAAGATAATTCCAAAGTTACGAGATCAATCAAATAATTAGGTGAAATTCAATCTATTGGCTTTCGAAAAAAAGGACAAGAGCTGAAAGAAGGAAGAATACTAAAAATGAAAATGAGCTCTATGAGCTCTCCATTGAAAAGTCCATTTGATTCGGAGGATCGCGCCAGCTTGATAGAAGGAGACATCAACGACACGTACCGTTATAAGAGAGAAACAGACACGCCATAAGAGCGCTCGCTCTCCACGTTTTTATGGCGTTTGCCATAGCTTCATCTTATCGAGCTTTCACACGAAATCCAGGAAAATATTATGCGTTGATCAGATCGATGTAGTGTATATACGGTGGGAAACGTATATACATAGAAGGTAAATAAAATAAAATATTGTCTCCTCGACGTTAAGAAGTCACACACGCACACGTTGGAGGTACGAAACTGTACAAAATGAAAGGAATGACGCGATAGCAGACCGAAACGTTCAATCGGTTGGTGATTCGCTCCTTGAAACGAAGTATCTCGGTAGAAAGTAGACTCTAGCTCTCCGAATGGTTAGTACGCGAGGCAACGCACTTCCAAGTGGCTTTGCCTAAGTGATTTCAGCCTTCTTTTCAGAAGAGAAAGTATATGCGCGCTGCATTGATTGCCTTCACGTACCTTCACTGAGTCAAGTCGCGTGTTTTGTTTCAATTCCCTAAGAACTCGTCGAATCTACCAACGTTCTTCCGGTACCAAACGCTGATTAAGACTCCAATAACCATCGATAATCATCCGATAAATCTAATGGAATTTTTGCATAAAATTTACTTTTCAACTTTTAAACCGGAAATTCACCTTTTATGCCTTATCTTTTTCTTTCTTTTTTTTTAGAATTTCAGTTAATCAACAAGATCTTACGTATTTTTTTTAAGAGTAAAAATCTTTGTATTCGATGAAATTATTTACCGTTATTTAATATAAAATAAGTTTTTTTCTTTCTCGCATTATCATGATGATTATAACATCGCTTAAGGGGGCAGACCACCCTAGAAGTTTGAAAAAATCATTTCTTGTTGTATTTTTATTAATTTTGAAGTTTAACAAACAATTTAAGCCATATTTGGTATTAAAATACGAGAAATTTATGGAGTTATAAATATTTCAAGGTAGAACGGTCGGGCAGTTACGACCGGTGAGTCGCGCGGTTTGACCGTACGTACTTGGCGCACATATAACCGAACACTTGTTTTCTTTTGCGTTTTTCTTGGAACTACGTTTTTCGACCTAACCGTAAAGAAATCTCGGAAACTATCGGACTGATCGACTTAATATTTGGACACGATACTTTCAGATACATTATCTACATAGTTGCGTACGATTTTTGTGATACATTAATTAGTTTTTTTAATATTTATTTTTGTTGTCAAATTTTCAGGCAAAAACAGTATTTCGTTTACTGACTGCCATTTTTCAAAATATAAAAAAATTCATACGCTACATCATAGTCACAATATTCACACATAAGAAAATAATTTTTTTTTTTCAAACGCACCATCATAGATATCTACTTTTGGTCAGCGTCGCGAGTTACGGCCGAGGATTTCTACGGTATCAGCTGCAGCATCGCCATTTTTAAATATTTTTTAATAATTTTTGTATGAGAGATCGTTTAAACTATGAACTAACATGTGGCCAAAAATAAAAAAATGTTTGTTCGATACTTTTCAGTTTGTAGATTTGTAAAAATAAGCTAATTTATCGAGCGTTCTGAATGGTCTGCCCCCCTTAAAACGGACTCGTTTGATCGATTTAAATAGTCATGCGTAGAATGGTGTTGATACGATATGATTGTATTGTTTGTTGTAACAAATCTACGATGTCAATGATTTCCAATTTAAATAATTCGATATTATCCTTTTACGATGGTCAGTCCCATTGTTTAGTCACAGATATCTTGGTACCTGGTTATACCATAGAAGAGGAATTTATAAGACTCGTTGGATTTGCGAGCTTTAAGAAAATTAGAGATTTCGTTTCTAAGATGTAAGTAGATATGTTAATTATGCTTCAAGGTCCAATATAAGTTAATAAGATGTACATATTTTGTCAATTCTAGCCATTCAATGAACTTACATTATCCCACGTTCGACTTAAAAACACCCCTTCTAGAAGTTGTTCGTCGTGGCGATGCTCAAATTTTGGCATTACTCATTGAAAAGATCCCAGTCTGTTTGGACGATACGACGACGCAACCTTATGGTAAAACTATTCTTATGAGCGCTGCATACACTACCAGAAATCCGGAAATATTACAATTGCTTTTAAAAAAAGGCGCTGACATAAAAAAGCTCGACAAGTGAGCATTCAAGGCAAAAATATGCAACTTCGTAATTATATATATTTTGGTAATGCGTTGGTATATGTATTTGCAGTCGTGGTTGGACTTGCCTTCAATATGCCATAGTTGGAGAACGTCTAAGAAATGTGGAAATTCTTTTGGATTTCGGTTTGGATATCAATATTCGAGATTACAATGATCGAACACCGTTAATGATAGCTGGTGGGTATCGCATTATAACAATTACAAAAGTATTTATCATTAAAAAATAAATATAATTTAACGATATAATATAATTCGAGCATGTATTTGTTAGTTCTTTTTTCGAATGTGAACGTCCTTTTGTTGCTCTTGAATCGTGGCGCCGATGTTAGAGCTAAAGATCAAACAGGCTTCACAGCCTTACAACTTGCAATCTTGCGAAAAAAAAGAGATGCTGCTATTCTTTTGATTAAAAGAGGAAGCGACATTAGCCTGCCAACACCGCTGACCAAAATCTCGCTTCGAAAATTGTCCGAAATGACGTGGCCAAATCTGTTACCATCTCTTCAATACGAAGATGCTCTTGATTGCGAGGATCAAAATTGAATGTGAAAAATGATAAAACTAGTATTTTTATGTTGGTAAATATTATTTGCATTTTAAGTATCATACAAATATAGGAAATTATTGTATTTTATAGATTATAATAAATGCGAATGACTACAAAAAAGTTTCCATATTTTCAGTTTAAACTTTTTCTTAGACTCCGATTAATTTAAAGAGCAACTGTTTGGAAAACGTGAACTTGTTCACATTTACAAAAAAAAAAAAAAGAAAAAATGTCGAAAGTTGTGTCGACAGATCCGTTAAAAAAAATGAAGACCAACAGGATGAAGTATTTTCTTGGTCAACTTGTCAAATTTCTCGACCATGTCAGGAGATAATTTTCCTTTCCATTGATTGACTTCTCCGCTCCGAATGAATGTACCATCGGTGATGGTTAATTTTATTTTTTTATAATTTTCTATTGTCTCTGTATAGTTTACCGAAGGATTCTTCTTCATATTCGCGAAACTGAGATGCGTGGCTAAAGTTTGCACTTCGTCATCCGTAATCCTTTTATTCAGAAAAGCGGCTGCTTTCATAATTATGGACGGAAGATCCTACAAGCAAGACCTTTTTTTAATAGAAGCATTTTAAAATGTTTGAGAAATTGGTAACAAGCGAAACAATTTGTTTCACTTTCTTTTTCTTAGATTTAACGTAATGTTTTAAGAGTCGACGTAAAACGATTGTAAAAAATTGCACACTCTGTAAGAGAATAACTCGTTCGTAAATATTGCGCTACATACTTACAGACTTCATATCTTCGTACTTCAAGAACAAAATATTCATGTCGTTTCTTTTGTTCCAATAACCAAGGACGTGCTCCCAGTACGGCGCGTAGGCAACTGACAAAAAAGATTAACAGTATAATGTATGATGTCAAGGTATGTTATTTTAAATTATACGAAACAATTATTGCTGTTAAAATGTAAAACTTACGTTTTCCTCCTAGGAAAAGCTGGCAAAATTCCTCGAAATTTCCTCGATAGCCTTCGATCAATCTGCCATGATGAAAATAAGAGATACACGTGTCCTTTGGATTCCTGACGACATTGATAATGCGCGCTTTTTTTTCGCCCATTCTTAATTGTCGCGGAAGAAGATGAAATGGCAGATGGGTTTTGATATATCTTGGACTAGGTTGGTTTTTTATAAAGTTCACGCTGTTTTGCATTACCTCGGAATTCAATGAATTTGGTATATGCAACATGAATTTTCCGAAATCGTAGATAATGGAGACCCTATCGTAACCAATTTTTCGTTATTTACTTTAACATTAAGCAGTTGAAAATTAATACATTCCAATTTTCAAACTTACTCTAAGAATGGAAATCTTTCAAAGAGTGGTTGTTTTGCGCCTTCGAAATCTAAATCATTACCAATACACCAAACCATTTCCTGCGTCCATGTAGTACCTATTATTCGTTCGTTTGTTTTTTAAATAATTCATTTAATAAAAAAAAAAGTAAAGAATTTAAAGAGTACGAGGTTGCGTTATTCAATTCTCACCGGTTTTTGGAAAGGTGCAGACCCAAACATCGTCATCTCTGACTTCAAAATTTTCGATTTGTTCTGCAAAATGTTGATAACGTTCAGGTAAACAAACACCCTCCACAGTAACGTAACCAGTACGAAACTCCGAGGTAAACTTTTCCTTCAATATTCGATCTAATGTTACGTTAGTGCTGTCTATTTGCGGAGCCATCCTTCACTCTTATTTAACGATTTTTATTGAATACTCGATCGTTTGGATGCAAATGTGAAATATATAATATAATACTACGTATATTGAATTTTATTTTGAGATAATTAAGAAATTCTTATTATTTATTTTATCTATAATGGTCGTTGATAAGGGATGATAATACGGATTTCTCCAAAACAAGATAATAAAATTGGTACATTAGGATCAAATATATGGCCTTATAAAACGATAAAATGTTAAAAAAAAAACTCTATTAATGATTAAGGACTATCTTCGGTGTCGAGAAGTGAGACTTTACTGGCCGATTCGAAAGTTAAACAGCTCGTTTATATATAAAACAGAGAGATAACTCCAGTAAAATCAGAGTAAGAGCACAGAGTAATTACTGACAATTTTTTATTTAGATAGTCATACGCTTGTACAAGGTTGTTACGGATAATTTTCAGTAGTTTTTCTCACTAGATTATTATAACATTATTAATCTCACTTGACTGGCTTTCCCTTTTTTCAAAAAATTTATAAATAAATTCTTTTAGAAAGGTATTACGATCGAAAGTTCGATAGGAGAAGAAATTTTGTTCTATAAAGAGAGAAGTGATTCCTGAAAGGACCATAATTAAAATGAAAATAATCTAAATAAGATAGTGTGTTCTTTTTTTTTATTCTTTAGACAAAGGTACATTAAAAATCGTTAAAAAACAAGACATTAAAATACAATCTAGAACTGCAAATAAATTTCCTTAAAAGTTACATCTAATAAATTTATTCTGTACTTTATTTCAGGTACTAACTACTTCTATCATCGTAAGCGTTTCAAATTTTCATGGTCGGTGATTCATTGTGACCAGAATAATGTTCTCTTTTAACGCGATCAAAAAATTTGATTGTTAAATGACTAAATTAAACAGGTCCATCTATTCAATGAAATACACTAACTATACTTGGTGTATGTACGAAAATATCTTGGCAAGATAAGGACAATTTAATTTCGTATAAATACTTAATTAATACTTCGTTCTACAACATTTTAATATTTATACTGTATCCATGCGATTAGAATGTCTTAAATTATTAAATCTTTCGTAAAATTTTATCATTTACGCGAAAGACGTAAAATACGTACGCGTAACGTGCGGGTGATTGAGGTGAAACATTCATAAAATATATATATTTATAAGTTACTAATATGGTCTAATATGATATTAATTCATAAATCGTTCAATCTGATAAATAAATTATAAAGTAATATTGGTGAAAAATTAAAAATAACATTGGGTGTAAATGTATTGATTATTAAAAATAATCAAAGATTATTCTACGGTCAAAAGATATAATATAAGCAATAGCATTAAATATATTTTGAAGAAAAAATTTTAAATACTATGCTTTTTTTCATTCGATATAAAACTATAAATATTATGTATTTAAAAATTATTTAATCAAAAGGTGAGATCTTAATGTTATAAATTGGATATTACACTGACACTTTGAGATAGATCCACTTGGCCCCTCAAAACCTTCTGCTGTAACTTTTTACAAAAAATTTTGGCCATGAGCTTATTGCGACGTGTTTCTTCTTGTCTTTCTTGCTGTCGCCGCTTAACCCGTACCTCATTCAGTCTGCGGTAACGTTTACGTAATCGTTCTTTTATTTCTTCGTCGGTAATCCTTTTTTGTACATTTACTGAATATAAAATATAATAACCATTTATTAGCAAATCATAAAATATTGTCATTAAAAATAATATTAAAAAATTACCTGTTGGTTTAAATGATTTGGGCAATTTAATCGAATTCGATGTACTTGCCATAGCAAGCAATTGGATACGTTTTTCTTTTCTTAACTGTCGAAGGTGCGCTATCTCGGACACGTACTGTCTACGCGTTTCAGCATTATTTACAAACTCTGGCTTGTTCTTTGATAAATAATCCTAAAAGAATAAAATGTAGTTTAAATATTAAATTAATCATAGACAAGAATTCAAAAATCGAAAAATTCACCTGAAGAGTCGTTTTTTTATCATTTTGATCATTTTCTTTTTGCTTTTTACTGGTACAGGTACACTTATCCGATTTTACTGCATCATTGATCGTATTAGATAATGGCATCTTTTTTATCGTGCTAATATTTTTTTGACTATTCTCCTTGGTAAATGATATTTCATATGCCACTGACTTTGGATATGTTTGAAAGCAATTACATTTTCTGATGTTTTCATATACTTTGCCGCATGTACGACAATATTTACAATTTTTATTGGACTCATTGGCATTAGATCTATTTATATCGTTTGATTCTGTATTATGCTTCATTCTATGATTGTTGTTGTCACCTTCTTTAACTTTATTAGGACAAGAACAATCATTACTGCAGTTGCATTTTATTCTAGTTTGTACTTTTGGTTGTAGAGAAGTTTCATTCTCTTCTGTATTAACTAGACAATAAGGTCGAGTATGTATTTGATGCCGCTCTGCTTTTGAGCAGCTCTCAGAATGATATCTTCTGTTATATTCAGTCTTTAAATTTGAGCAAGTTTCGTGCGACGCATTTGGCATATAAATCTCACTTTCAATCTTATTCTCGCAAGAATAATCATTCGAGCATCCACATAAATTTACGATTTTCTGTTGCTTATTACAGTCGGCTACGAGTCTACTATCTTGAGGACAGCTCCGATCAGATCTTATCGTAAACATATTAGTTTGTATTTCGTCAATTATTTCGTTTGTACATGTACATCTATTTATTGTTGTGGAAGCACTTTCATTGGTTTTTTCTTGTTTTTGACAAGTGCAAGAACTTCTATATGCACTATAAGTCCTTTCACGGCATAGCTCACAAAAAGGAAGAGTACCAATAATTTCCATTGTAGGTATTTGTTTTGTGTGTATTCGACATGTTTCAGGTAATGTATTCTGATATATTGTCTTCTTATTTATATTATTTATGCCACATTTACAATTGTTATAATAAGCCTTAAATGTAGACTGACAATTACACGTGTACTTGGATTTAGAAGCATTTATTTGATTTTTAGTTTCTTTTTGTTTTAATTGATTCTTGCTCTTATCCATATAACAATGAATTTGTTGGGAAGAACTTATGCTATTACTATTTGTGTAAGATAATTTTGTCGATTCTGTAGCTGTCTCACTATCTTGTTTTACAAAATCAGAATTTGTAGGAATCTGGCATTTATTTTTTATTGGTGGATTTTGAGACTGGCCTTGTGAACAACATAAACACGCATTTGGTATACCTTGTGATATATCTTTCTCATCTTGTCCTCCTTGATTAACATACTTGCACTTATTTGGTGAGTGTATCAAATTTTTATGAATCAAACATTTAGTGAAATGTGTGACCCCATTTTGTGTGCTAGAAGTAATTGTGGATATTTCCTGGTGGAACGTTTGTACACCTGTATTAACTAGCTTAATTGTATTTTGTGCTTTTGACGTAGTTATAATTTCTCCTCCTGTTTTGGAATGGGCATCAACTGCTTCGGTAGCTGTTTGTGATGAACTATTTCTTTTTTTTGTGCGTTGTATATTATTAGTATACTCAGTGTCAGTAGAGTGACAAGTTGCTAAATTGCAATGAGAAGACCATTGCTCTCCAATGGAATTTCCTCTTGAATTTGATGCATCCCTTAAAATAAATAAATTTATTTTAATTTATTATGTTTATATGTTAATTATAGTTCCATTACTTACATATATACAGAATCAGTATCAATAGATTTTTCTTCCATGTGCGTCATTATATGCACTGGTTTCGTTTTAAATGATGCAGATTTTGATTTTCTTGGTGAATTTTTTGATCTTTCCAGTCTTCGTGGTTGTTCCAGTAATCTAAAACATTCCAATAATTCTCTTAGTATCCTTAATGTATATTTTCTTTTACTGTCTCATGATTAATTATCTACATATATAACTTTTAATAAATATAAAATATCAAAAAACATACTTTTTTAAGTTACAAAGATGACTAATTTCATTTGTTATCCAGACAAGTTGATTTCTTTTTTCCATTTCAGCATAACTGACTAATCTTAAATCTCCTGTATTGGAATTTCGACATCGCTTTAATTCAAATTGTCGTTCAGATAATGTAGTTGGAAATCTCCAATCTGTGTTATTTTCAATACTCTTACTAGATATAGTCGAAGTTTTTTTATTTACAACAGCATCTAATAACATTCTATTGTGATCAGATGGAGTACTATTTGTAGAAGTTGTATCATCCCGTTGCAATACTTTACATTTCTCTTTCGAGCAAAATGAATTCTTTATCTTATTGCGTTTCTGGTTTTGTTGTGGAACAAAACATTCAGAACTTTCACTCCTGTCTGCTTCTGTTGGAATATTACTACTTTGTTGACAGTCATCAGTTCTTAAACTCATTCTTGCTTTTCTTCCATCCATTTCTGTTCTATCTGTATTTCCATCAAATTTATCACTGTTACTACTTGTTAAAGTTCCCCGTGTTATTATCTCTTGATCATTTTTCATAGGCTTTGGTATAGAACAATTTTTTGTACTTGATTTCCAATTATCAGATGAAGCAGTAGTATTATGCTTTTTTGTTAAAGCATGTAAAATTTCAGTTTGATAGATTTTTTGCCTAGCATCATCTGGATTCCATGGGACATTATCTTCTAAATTATGTTCAATTTTATCATCAGCATACCTAGCTGTTACAAGTCTTTTAACGACATGATGTATCAATCGCTTCTTAACCTGTTTGTCACATTTATTGGCATCAACTAAAGATTTTAGTATATTAACACTTCTTTCTAAATCTCGTACTAAACTGTCAGAATCACCCCACAATTTTTCACTTAAACTAGAACTAGTGTTAGGGAAAGTTGAATTAGATTCTCCTGTATCAACAGAAGAAATATGACTACCACTTCCATTTAGAACATTTTCATATATATGACCAGGAAAATATTCAAAACTATTAACTCTTCCAGTAATATTTTCTGTGCCATCAAGTTGAGGGGTTAAAGAAGTTGATTCATTTTGTGAAATATCTGAGCTACTGTGATATGCTTTATTTTTTGTTTCTTTTCTGGCACAAGTAACATTATCTTTACGATCATTGCTATTTGTTCTCGAATTCTGGAGTTTGTATGTATTATTTGGATTTTTTAGAATGGACTGTAATGATTTTTGCAAACTAGTTCCTCTCTTAGGTAAAGGTGGCTTTTCTTCTTCTAGAACAGATACTTGTATACCAACTGATTCTTGAGGAAATGTATTTAAACTTGTTTGTATGACTTTATCACAGGTAGCAGGTTTATTTACAACTGTAGATATAGAAGATGTTGAATTAAAAATTAAAGGTAAAGTAACCTTGTTTTTATCTTTTGCATACAGATTTAATTCACTTTGACTTCTTTTTAAAATATCTTTAGAAGTTGATGCAGCTATTGTATTCATTGAGGTACTCTTCTTTAAAAGAGAGGTAGAAGTAGGACAAAAATGTTCATTATGTATATTTTCTTTATTTATAACTTTTTTTCCTTCTGCTGAATACTTTATGGAAGGTACTTTAAAAGTACATGAAGATCTTGATAGAGTTATATTTGGATCTTTCTCTTTTGGACTTTGAGTTATAAGGCTTTTTAATTTAGAATGTTTTGGAGAAAATTTTTCTTCTGATTTTATATCACTACTTGTAATTATGCCTGGTAACATATTTTTCATTATAGGAGTGATTTCAATTTCACTTTCTGATTCTGAGATATTTTCTGTTATTAAAGTAGAACTTGCTTTCGGAGCTTTTAATGATTTTGAACTATGCTGCATTGTTGTGCTTTTTCCAACTACTCCAGATTCAGTAGTACCTTCTGGATCTAATCTCAAAGCTGCAGAACATCCTCTAGCTAATGCCATACGTTCTATAGTGCTTAATTTCTTGTTGTTATGTTTATTATGAGGTAAAGAATTGAAATATCCAACATCTGCACCACTATCCCATTCCAAAGGCTTATGAGATGCGACACTGGAAGTAGGCGAAGAAATTTTTCTTTCCGTACCCTCTAGAAGTACTTCTTGACTTTCGTTCTTTGTTTCAGAAATTCTTTCTGGTGTGGTGTGTTTTAATTCTGGTGATAGAAATTGTGAATTTGTCAATGGCTGGATATATAGGGTAGAACTTTCTGTGCTTGAAGATTGACCAATTAACGGTGGTCTTATCCATCTACGTCTTTCTCTAGGAACATAAGCTTGTAAATTATATTCTTCTCCAATGCAATCTTTCCTACTAATATCTAATTTAGAATTTAATTCATAAACACTGTAATAATACTTAACAGATTCAGCAGGTATATTAGATGTGGGTAATGAAAAGTATTGATCCAAATTAGAACTATGGGAATATTTTTCGTAATATTCCATTACTTGTGTAGAAAGACTCTTCTTGGCTGCATGTAGTAACAGATTTGGCTGCTTTGGTATTTCTTTGAGAGAGTGGTGGGGCAAAGTTGTAAAGAAATGCAATGCTTTATCACCTTTTTGTTGTTCTTTCAATTCTAAAGGGTCCTCTGTTGCTTCTAAATCTCTCAAATGATCTTCACAACTAGATTCAGAATCATATTCCATATTCACACAAAATATAAGTATTCACATTTTTAATAATGTTCCTATGTAATGTCATACATAAATAGTAAATGATTCCTTCTTTGTACAAAATTCATATACATTTGAACAATATATTCTGAGCCATACGGTTGCGATTAAATAAGTCTTTACAAAATGATTTTCTTTTTATTTACCAGTAAAGAAAAGTTATTTATCTTTTTCTTAATATCTATTAAACATTATCACACAACAATTAAATTTTTTAAAGTAGGAAAGCTTACAGAAAAAATTTATTCTATCTTTTATACATCATAGAATTAACAGTCGCTGTTAGCGTCACTTCTAAAAATTATGTAGAGTACAAGATTAGTTTCGGTTACTTTAAAACTGAAATTGTTGTTTACATTTGCTCTAAATCTCTTTTAAGAGCCACAAGATGGCGGTGAATATCACAAACGATTATCGTGATAATCGATATGAAACAGCAATCGATATTAATAGTTTCGACTTTAATCTTTTGATCATTGCTGCGTTTAGCGATCATCTCTTTAGAAACTTATGGAGAAGAAGTGAAATAGTTTGATTTGATTATGGTAGAAATTGGTAGACCTCGTACTAACCTATTCGTTATTTTTCCGTTATATCAAGTTAATTGCGCATATGAATAATTTTTAGTAAAATATCAATTAATAAAGTCATGTTCGCAATACGACGAACAGTACAATTAGTAAGATGTATTAGTGTACAACGTTCTGTCAAATTTCATCATGCATCTGCGTCCCTAAAAACATACTCCACAAATACGCAGCACCAAAAATGTGATCATTTAGAAGATGATCTTAATAAATCAACTAACGAAACGAATGATATTAATAAATCAATCAACGAAACGAATGATCTTAATAAATCAACCAATGAAGATGGTAAGAAAGAGAATAACAAAGTGTTCGCAAAAATAGAACCAAAGCTTCAATTAATCTTCAATTGTAAAAAATGCAATACACAAAATAATAAAATAATTTCAAAGTTAGCATACCAAAAGGGTGTGGTAATAATACGCTGTGATGGTTGTAAAAATAATCACCTTATAGCTGATAATTTAGGATGGTTCAGTGAATTTGGTAAACATATAAATATTGAAAAAATATTGGCAGCAAAAGGTGAAACAGTACGTAAGATACAATATAACCCTGAAGGATTTCTTGCTCTTCCAAAAGAATTGAACACTCGACAAGAAAGTGGAAACTTTGATGAATCTAAAAATGAAATAGATTCAAAATAATAAGGATACATGGAAATTGACAGTTCTAAGAAAATATATAGGTAAAAATATAAATATAAATGAAAATATAAATATAGATATAGATATATAAAAATGTAGATATAAATAAAAATGTAGACAATTTAAGACTTTACTATAAATTTATTTTATAATATGTACATCTTCTGTTGCATGATAAATTTCTAACTTTTGTATATATATTTAAAATGTATTCTAAATTTTTATCAATATTACAATGTTATCCATTTATATACTTCTTAAGATATTGTAGAAATAATGATCTACGAAGAAAACCTTCAGCTTCTTAGCATCATCTTTTATATAATTATATTAAGATTATGTATACATTAGCAAATTATTATTTGCAATAATTTTTAATATTCTTTTTAAAATATAATATTTAAAATTTATAAAATATTTCAAAGCATGGTAGATCTTTACTTGGCACATGAGAAATTTATTCATGTATACATACTTTACAGACAAATCAATTAAATTTTTTGTTTATTGAAATTGTCCTATGTTAATGTATTTTTATTTAATATAGATAGTGCATATAAACTATGGATCTTTGAAGAGGATTATATTAGTTTTTCTATAACATAGGCATATAAAAATAAGTTAATGCCTTTTGTTTTATAAATAATATTTTTGAAGATGGATGTACAATATCATATGTGATAAATGTAACAAAGACAGTTTAAAACTTAAATATATTAAGGCACATGTCCAAAAGTTATCTCATTTTGATATATAAATTCACAAGAATTGGAATGAGTGTACTATAATATATTTTAAATATAATTATTTCTTTTATAACATTATCGAAGTCACCATGTCTGAATCAGTCATGCTTTATACAAATAAAAAAAAATCATTATATGTCAACTTATACAAATATTTAAAATAATCTATTCTTACTTTCAAAGTAATTTCTACATGTTGACAATGGTCAGAAAGACTAGCGTATTAATAATCATCATAGGAATTCTGTAATATCAGAATCAATAGTTTGTGTAAACAAATTATTTTTAACTTGACATTAATGATGAATTAATATAAAAAATTTGTGTTCAATATCCGTTTTAGTTTTCCTTCTAAAAAAAGGAATGCTTTTGTAATGATTGTACAGACTAGCATATGTCTTCTCTTATTTCATATATTTAAAAAATGTAAATTGTGACAACTTTAAAATAATTCATTCACTTATTTCATATCTTTTATATTAGGGTGAATAAAATTTTTGGAGGCTTCATACCCTTTTTGGTTTCGATACAATTGCATATTCACCATCATTGTAAACTTTAGGCTTTGGTCCCATATTCGTATTAATGGAAGTTGATTCAGAGGGAGTCTTTTTTCTAATAACAGCGTATCCAAGATGACTGTCATCTGCTAATCTAACAGCAGAAATATCTTCAACGATGTCATAATTGGACCACGTTGCATTCGAATCGGCGGTAGAATTTGATACTGTAGTTTGAGTTGTACTATGTGTATTTTGAGTTGTTGAAGATACAGTTGAAATTTTGTGTGTGGATATTGGAATGAGTTTAGATGCTGAGCCAAAATTTTGCAGTTCATCATAATCAGATGCATCGGACAGTTTACAAGATGTATGAAATATAGATGATGAAATACTAATTACTTCACTAGTATTGCTTTTATTTTTTGATGAATTCTGAGACGTGTTAACAGGCATCATCATTTCGTATTGGCTATCCTCATTATTTTCTTTATCTTTATTATTCCTAATTAAAGAAGGATTGTATCTTTCCGTGTGATGTATGTTGTCTGTACCATGAGTCTTCCAAGCATCATTTCGAACTTCTACTAAATCATAGGAATGTTTTTCTTCTTCTAATATAGAGCTATTCACACTTTTTTGTGATGATTCTGGTGAATTAGTATTACTAAAATGTTTTTGTTCACTAGAATTGGAGAAATCAAGTGTTTCCACATCAATATTTTTTTTCTCTAGTAAACCTGTAAATATGTTCTTGCGTGGTGGTTTTGCAGGCTTTGGTTTGATAATTGGTGGAGAAGGTCTTGAAACAGGAGTCGAATCTGAACTAGAAGATGAATTTAATTGTTTTTGAGAATTTGGAGTTATAGCAGAAAAATCTATATCTATTAAATTTGCAGAGCTATTTGGAGAAGGAGGCAGTGGCGATCTGGAGCCAGCTTCCATAGATAAAGCAGCATGATATTGAGTGTCATTACACTCTATGTTCGGGCTATTGTCTCCATTTAG